>VYZW01006797.1:2552-19516 GCA_013401315.1 Balaeniceps rex
TAAAAGTAAAAATCCACATCCAACTTATTAATTGGTATCTCTTAATTTGCAAGAAAATAAAATACTGGGCTTTTCTGCAATAGCCTCAGGTTCAAGCACTGTTTCTTGCATCAAGGACATATCTCGCACAGAGATCACTGGGAGCTGCACACAGAACATTGGTAGGGTTTGTTCTAAATGATGTACTGCATTAAACAGGAAAATGAACTTTAGCATGACACTGTTACAGATTAACAATATTGAAGCTTTTAACAAATCAGATTTACATTTGTGGGCTTTCCTACCTATTAGTTTCTCTGTTCTTAGAGAGACTGTAAGTCCTTGGGAAAACGGTCTAATTATTTTTGGTCCTACAGCAGTTCAGGAAGCAAACTACAGAGAAGATGAATAGCAAAAAGCAAGTTACAGTTTCTATAGATGTGCAAAGTCTGCTAGAAAATTGATTATTAGACACACAGAACTGAAGTCCCCAATTTCTTTTTCATCGTATGTAAAATTTTTCCTTTTAGTTCCAAAAGAAACTGAAATGCGCACAAAGATGAACCTTCACCTTTCTCTCACCATGCTCTGCTGTGTGTTGTCATGGAGGCACCAGAAATTTAGAATAAAGAAACGTGAGGTAATTAATTTCTCCTAGGTCCTGTAGAAATGCTGTGATCCTTAAGTAATCTCTTAGCAAATATTTTTGTTTTCAGAAGGGCTCTACAAGTATAACACACAAAAGTGTTGCTACTGCATTTCAGCATTTCTTCTTATGGCCGAGAACAACTGGTGCTCAACATTAAAAACCTCATACGGCTTTTTACAGGGCAAGCAACCTGCTCCTGCAGTTCATGTTCAAAAAATCAGTCAGCATAAAGAGCAAAGGATCAGGTCAAGAACCTTAGTATACTCTCATATTTTGATTTGATTCTGTCAGAAATGTCCTCTGGAAGGTAATTTAACATAAGAGATTAATTATTTTGCAGCACGCTGCACTGAGTTTAGAAGTACCTTACATAATATCTGCTTTGTAAATGACCAAAGTATTTGAATACTGCAGAACTTCCTTGTGTTTAGCTTTTCTCTTTCTGTATTTAAGATCTCATTGCTAACTGTGCAAGGCTTTTTTCACATGAATTTGTAAAAATGGGAATGGCATTTCCTCATCTTTTGTCTAAATCTACTGCTGATAATTATGAAAATCTGGTTTTAGAAATGTGCAAATTATTATTCCTTTTTTTCTATCTGCCCTGACCCTGATTTCTAAAGATATCCCTTTTTCTGAAAATACATTTTATTTGAAGACAAAACAGTATGCAAGAACTTAACCATATGTATGGAATAGTAAATGTCCTTTTTATTGAGGTCATTAGAATATTTGTGATGTGCAAGTGGTCTCACAGGCTTCATGCTGTTGGTTTTGCCCCTTGACTGAGAAATTATTAGCGTATGACACTGCAAACTAATGATCCTTTTCATGTATAAATACCTTTGTTCATATATAATTCTGCTATACAACTCTCTCTGCAAAATACAGCATGAAGATTCCCAGTGGGTAAATTTATATCGTGCAATAGAGATGTAAAACACCATACAAGTATTCTGGAAGTCAGACCACACCATCACAGTATGGTAAGAAACACCACATAGATTTGCAGGTTGGAAAAAAATGAAAAATGATAATTTTTACATAAAAAAATCAGCTTACACTTCTACCCAAGGTGAAGTGAATGCTCAACTACCATGCCACTTCAATTCTGTAAATGACATTACACGGGTATTGAAACAGCTCTACAAAGAATACCGTCCTTGAAGTAGTTTTTATGAACCAATGAAAAAACCCAACCCAAAACAAAACAAAGTGGAAGAGGTAACCATAGTTTTCACATGAGTAAGTTTGTAATATTTCAGGAATTAAAAACATAAATATTTTTTTCTGAGCTAAGAGGACAGCCAGCTGGTTTGAACACCATTCAGTAACCTCTCCTGAGTGCAATATCAGTAGCTTGTTTTTTTCTTGTTTTTTTCTTTTTTTTTTTCTTTTTTTTAAGAAAAAATCCTGCATTGGCCCTTTTTCCAAGGAAGAACGAGATCTGAATGTGTAAGAAAAAGGTTTCGTCTTCAGTTTATAATTCCTTCAAGCTTATTTTATCACATAGATATCCATATTACATTTTCTAAGAAATCCATCTTTTTCACTAAAAGTTACAGTGCTTCCCAAATAGACATTGTATCATTTCTTCCAGAGCCTTTCATTTCATATACGGTGATATACATGCCATACTTTTCAAAGTACCACTAATCTAGTGATTGCTAGCAGTATTTCAGTGTTGCTATTAAATGACATACACCATCTAGGTATTTGGGATGATTTTCCTCAGAAAATCATTTGGATAATCTCCCCAAATATTACATTTTATGATTGCAAAGTTCTCACATGAACAGAATTACAGAATCAACATTCATTTTTAATCTAAATTGTTTTGACATGACAATGCTTGCAATACTTCATTTGTACAAAATAACAGAAATTCTCCTAATTCTAGCTCTTTCATTCCTTGCTGTGGTGATTTTTCCCCTATTTATTCTACTTTGCGATCCCCTTGCCACTAAAAAGCTACATTTGGATATTCATCAATGTTATTTACAAAACTGTATATAAATTTGACAGTAAGCACTTCTCTGCAAAGAAAAGATCTGTTAGAAGGAACAGCTAGGTGGATGATCTCCTAAGGTACGTTCTTACAAAATAGGATCCGATAACAGAATTTAGTGACATTATAAAAGACAGTCAAAAAAACAAAAAAAGAAAAACAAAACCCCACATTACAGAGGTAAACCAGATGCAGAGCTGTTGACAACTTTAAAGGACCAAACCACGCCTGAGCATTATGCCCAATGAATGGATACCCAGAAGACACAGACTGAAGAGAACAAAGAATCTTCTTTGATATCCATGTGAAACATTTGCACCAATGCAGTTCCAGCACCACAAAACCAGAAGCTGCATTCTCCTACAATCCACGAAATGAAGCTCACCCTATGTGAATGGCATGCTGCAAGGACTCCGAAATTCTTTCAGCTACAGGATGGAAAGAAGATGGAGATTCTTGTGTACTTTGGACATCTGTGAGACACTGCATGTCCATGGAGCACGCTGACTCTCAATACTTCTGCTGGGCAAAGTCAACTGCACACTGCCAGTTGTCCGGTCATTCATGAATAGATACTGTTGAGACCACTACCAAAACCCAGAAACCTGGATTTCATCTCCATTTCTCTTTAATTTTTTTTTCCTTTTTCTTTTTTTCCGATGACAAAACAAAAGAAAAACACAGGACAGTAGTGAGACACTAATTCTCAATGTTGACTTTCAATGTTGGATGCACACTGCTAAAACTGAAGTTACCAAGATGAAGGTGAGACTGCTAATCATTGTCTCTTGCTGTTACCGACCTCCAATCAGACAGATACATTAGCGTGTTCTGACTGCAAAACTAAACAGACACATGGGAAGAAAGTGTGTACAAGCACAGAATTAGCAACAGAAGTCACACTCGGGAAGCTGGCTGAAAAAAAATGCTCCCTTTCATTTGAAAAAGTAACTTGGCTACCATACTATCAGCATGACCTTGAATTACCTTCAGTGAGGATTTATGCCCAGAACATGAAATGGACTTTTAAGCACAATTCTTAGACAAAATTTTGGGGGATCCTCATCCTCTTATCTCCCCTTTCCCCAAGTGAAAGAAAAACTCAAGGAATCCTTGACCGGATCCAGCACAGGCACCACATCAGGCTATTAAGAAGCTGAAACCTGTAAGCTGTTGCAAGTCAACCCAAGCTACTGCAACCTACATTCGAAATTAGCCCACCAAGCTTAAAAAAGCACCTTCTAGATATGAAACATCATCTGTAACTACTGAGATCTTTGGTTATGAGTCGATGCCACTCACTTTTGTCATCTGAACCACAGCAACTGAGGTTTGAAACCTGGATCTAGACATCTAGAAGTGTACATTTCCTTCACACAGTTAGAAGTCCATTTCTCAAATCCCTAGTTTCCTTAGCATGAGAAATCAGAAGATGAAGAACCTCTTCAGTTAGTTAAAGGTGATGGTAAAAATTTCAAAGGGAAGGAAACAACTGGGATGAACAACATTCATTGAAATGCTACCAATACAGGGACAGGGTATCATGAGGAAGGAGATCAGAAGTTTCTCATATACAAAGGTTAAAGGAAAATCTTCACAGGCTTCAAAAATAGTTCTCATCTAGCAGAAGACACTGAAGATATGCATAAAGTCAAGCTTACTTGGCAAGCCAGATTACGAATGTACTAGCTGCTATCATTATGGTTTCTTGAGCAGATTTTCAAATGACACAGGCAATTCTTTCAGAAACATTGAGATACAGAAAGGTAGAAATACATTGTGTGATTTCAAAGCACTGCAAAGTGTTTCTATAGACAATCTGCCAACAAGACAAGTTAAGAAGGCCAAAGTCAGCATTAGCATCTGTCTTCCAATTACAGAGTTACAAATGACATATTGCTCAGTGACAAATGATGACTGCTGTCTTATATTAAGATGGTTGCTCTAGCAGATGTTTTCAAATTATCCCAAGCTATGTCACATGGAAAGGCAAAAGAACTGGAAATATGCTCAGAGACCTGGTGCACCAGCAGCCTAAGGGAGCCATTTAAAAAGCCATTTGGTATCCTCTCATGAGATCTTAGCTACAAAAACTGAATACAGAAAGGAACAGGGGACTGGAAAATACGTTATATTCCTCAGTGAAATTTTTAAGTATCTGACTACAGGATCATTGGAAATAAAAAGTGTTCACTTCATCTTAGCTTGGACAGACACAGCCTAGGCATACAGTCCGTCAGAGAAGGGCGGGGAGGGGTAAACACCAGCAATTACCCCAGAAAGCCGTGCTCCATATTACTGCTCTGTGATGACAGAGTCAGAGCAAAAGAAACTCTTTTTATCATTAACATCTCCAAACAGTAATACTGGTATCACATATCACATATCACATACTGACTCAAAAAATACAAGTAAGCTCTGCTCCCTGGTAAGAAGAGGTAGACTGCTTTTACTGCTACAAAACCTCTGGCACACCATGGGGAAACTGTCCAAAAAGAGTACAGAGAAATAAAAGGGAAAGAGAGAAAGGAGATGACCACCCTTCTGTATGAAATGGACTAAGGAGTAAGGTTCTGTCAGGTCTTACACACAGTTGGAGCCAAGACAGGTCTTCAAATCAAAAAAAAATGATGGGGAAAACAAGCTATTTCCTGAAATCCCACTGTCAAATCATATAGGTATAGAAACGCTGAAATACAATGCAAGTGGAAGGGAGGATGAGAGTGGGGAGAGACAGAGAGACTGTGCTCATCCAGTGTAGCATAGTTCTCAGGAGCAGCCCTCTGGAAGCATGAGACAACAGTAAAAGCACACCCCAGCAGACAAAATAACCACAAAGAGGAAGGTGCCAATGAATGCTCCTACAAGTTAAGGAATGGGTAGGCGTCTAGTCTTGACCTATGGTGAGAGAGAAAATCCTCTCTCTCTCGTTACCATGGAGATCCCCTTTACAGGTTTCTTTGGATGAGCTTTGTGCACGAGTGCAAAATTTGGCATAAGAGAACAAGTATTAATTATGTGCCCCTGACAAAAATAGCCTTCTTAAATCTTGAGAGATAATACAACGGAGGCTGTAAAAATGAAGTTTGGTTACAGAGATTCAGGGCTGAATAACCTATCTCATGTTAAAGTGCCTTGAGCTCTATCTTCTTAAAACGGCAATGCCAGTCTGAGGGTACTGCACCTGCCTATTACAATTTGGGTGAATTTGAGTCACTGGATGGTATGAGACCGGAGCAAAAATTACAACAAAAAAAAATTGCGTGGAGGCTACTTGCTGCTGGTTTTTGGTACAGGATTGCCTTTATTTGCTACACTATTTCATTAATTATTCATGCAGTTCTTTTTTTATTTCCAGGTGGCAACATCACTAGCCAGGGCTGCACTGAAGTGCACCACCTTTATAGGAAGGACAACATTGCAAAGTCTAACACAAACAGATTACGTTGATATGCTTGTAAATGGTAATCCCACAAGAGACAGACTAGAATGAGCCTTGAATTAAACAAGTATATTTAGCATATACAGTTCTGGTGAAGAAAAAAAGAAAACTTCAATTCAGGAGGATATATATATATAATGGAACAATATTGTACCCTTTAGTTTGAAACTACTTGATTACCTCTCCAATAAACAGCATATTTTGCTCCCGTATGTTGTCATTAATTTATGCTATCTAATTTTAATAGTTCTGAAATACACAGTATCAGAGAGACAAGTGAGCTATACAGAAGATAACAAGGAACTGCGTTGTTGCCGTTAAAGAATCCTAATTTTCTTGTAATCATTACTATCAGCAGTAAATTTATCTTTATATATTTACCCTTTGGACTTTTGGACCCTTTTGGATCCTTTGGATCAGTGAACACTGATCAAACTCACAACATCTTTTACGTGAGGGGAAATACCTTAAATGCATACACTGGACCCACACACCAGTGCAAATTAGTGTTGCCTTTTTAAAGGTGTATTAACATTGAAATACAATCCAACACAACGGGCTGAGCATACACCATGCCTACAAGCACACCTACCTTTTATTTGGTTAAACAACTACTTTTTTTTTTTAAAACAACTAACTTCATATGCCGTCCACTACATTTCTCACCATTTTTTGCTTCTGTTACTATTTTTCCTTTTTTTTTGCTTCTGTTACTATTTTTCCTTTTTTTTTTTTTTTTTTTTTTCCTTTTTTTTTTTTTTTTTTGCTTCCTGTCTTTAACAGTATATTTACGTATCTCTGACAGGTGTAGAAAACACCATGAATGAAACGGGATTATCCAAACTCGATCCTGTGTGAAACCAAAGTGCTCCCTGTTAAACATCAATTACTCAAATAAATTTGCTCCGAGATCAAATAAAACCCATCCACCTCCTTTAGAAACAAGCATGGTCTCACAGTTTCCTTCTTGGCATCCTGAGCCGGGTTTAAGTAACAGCAACAAGAAGGAAAAAAAAGCCGTAATTACATAACGGACCTCGGTAAAACGCCTCGTTTACCCAGCCCAGGGCAGGGGTGGGGGGGTACGGCGGCACAGGCCGCCCCGCTCCCGGCACACGATGCGCACCGGCACGGCGCGGGGGGCTCGCACCTTCCGCGGGGCGCTTTAACCCCCCGCCCCGCCCCGCCGCGAGGACTGCCTGTGCGGTCACCGGAGCTCCTCGCCTCTAAACGCCACGCCGGGCCCGGGGGTGTCCCGGGGGGGGGGTCTGTACCTGCCCGGGGCCCGCTGCCCCGCCCGACCTTCCCCCCGCCCCGACCCCGCGGCGGCGGGGGAGCTCCGCTTCCCGGGCGGCCCGGCAGCGCAGGCTCCTCAACGTCGCCTTCCTCCCTTCCCCTGCCGGCCTGAAATGCTTCCCCAGGCGGCCGCGCCTCCCGGGAATGAAAGTCTGGATAGGGGTGCCGGGAGCCCCGCGGGACGCGGTCTGCTCGGCGGGGCTGCTCGGTGCGCGACGGCCTCTCGGTTCCACGGGATCCCCCCACGCCGCGCCACACGGGCTTTGCTGAGGTGGGGGGGGAGGCAAAAATTCACCCTGCTTCTCTTGTCCTGCCGAGGAGGGACACGGGACAAACTCGGGCGGAACAACAGGCGACAACTAGCTGTGGAGCCCGCGGGGGTCTGCCGGGGGGCGGCGGGACGCGCGCCCGCGCCCCACGGGTCCNATGATGCAGCAAACGAGGGGGGGGGTGGGGGGCTGGTCCTCCCGTTGCCACTCTCCAGCCCTGATTAATAATGCACAGGTTCCCTGCCGAAGCGAAAAGCGCTCTCTCTTCCGCGCCCACAGCAATTAATAGCAACCTTCATCCCGCGAAACCTTCGCTAAGCACTCCCACGCACTCGCAGCCCACGGTGGCAACTGCTAGGAGCACAACAGCGGGAACCTCTCTGCCTCGCAGGCCGGGGGGGGGGCGGGATTGGGGGCTGGGGAAGCCAAACCTCCCGCGGCAAAACCCGATCCCCCAAGACGAAGAGTCCCGGGGAGCCGCGGGGAGCGGCAGCCGCCGGCGCGGCAGGAGAGCCGGCTGCCTGCCTGGCAAGCGCAGGGCGTACGGCGCAGCACGCTGCCAAAACACCATCACCCATCGGTATTGTCAGCAAACAGCACACACGCATTTACCTTTTTATGCCCGCCGTCCGTCAGTCAAGCATTTGAGGGAGAGAAGGAGAAAGGAAACGAAAGGAGAAGAAAGAGACAGAGAAATACAGAGAGCGAGAGGCGGCTGCTAATCCCCGTGTAGAAAGACTTCCAGCAGCAGCAGCAGTAGCAGCAGCATGCGTGTGTGTGCGTGCCCGGAGTGGAAGCACAGCCCTCCTGGCGATGTACCGGCTCTTGCACCGAAGTACTGTCATGTGCGTATCTCGATGTGTGTACCCATGGAAAAGAAAAAAAAAAAAAAAAAAAAAAAAAANAAAAAAAGACGGGGGGAGACTAGTCAGTCACACGCCCGGCTGTGCACTGCTGGGGGTGGGGGAGAGGAGGAGGAGCCCAGCGCTCCCCAGCCCAACCACCGGAGGAGCAGCTCGCTACTACGGCGTCCGGGCACCGCAAGCCGCCGGCCCGCACGCCCGCCCTTCCCCTCCCGCTCCCAAGGACGTGCCTTCGGGAAAGACCCCTCGGGGCCTCTGTCCCCGGGGACCCCGCTGCACCCCGGGCTGCCCGAGCCTGGCGGGAAGCAGGTGGAAAAGAAAACCCCAAACCCACACGTTTCTGCCCAAAAAATGCCACCCCGAGAGCGCCCCCGGGCCGCGGGGATGCTCCGCGGCCTCCGCGAGGGACGGGGCTGCGGCGCCGCCCGAGCGGGAGGCAGGTCGAGCTGTGCCCCTGGGACCGGCCACGGCGGCCCCAGGAAGGGGAAGGAGTACCGAGCCATGCCTCGCGGGACGGGCCACGGCCGCCCCGGGAAGGGGCAGGGGCTGCCCGCGGCGTCGCGCCCCTCCGAGCGGGGGGACGCGGCGTTTCCCCGGGGGTGCTGCTGCAGCCAGAGACAAGGGCGTGAGAAGCGGACCCCCACAAAGCATGCGGGTCGCCCGTTACCCGTGCGTGGGGGCGACCGGCGGCCCGGCTGTGGGTCGGGAGGGTGCAGGGGTGACGGCGCGGAGGGCGGGCTGGGCGTTTGTGAGAACTGTAGATGTAACTATAAATATATATGTTTGCGAGTATTGAAACTGAAAAGGCGGTGAAAGGCTGTGCTAATCCAGGCCACTGTGCAGACACCCTGATACTCGCGTGTCCGGTCAGGTACACTCGAATTTCAACCACGGTATGTGACCTACTAAAAGGTATTTGAACAGTGGTAATACGTTCAAATCAATTATTTGCTAAATAGTAAATATTCTATCCATCTTTTGGATATATAGCCACATGTGTGCACATAAATGAGATTCACGAAAGAGCTAAAATAGAATGAGCAAATTATCCTTATAGTCCTAAATTTACTAGTGGGTCCTGCCAGCAAGTTTCAAGATGCAATTTCTTTAAGCCCCAAACCAGGAAAAGTTTGCGAGGAATGTCCTTGATATTTTATTCTTTGTACAAAACAAGTAATATGTATGGACTAAAAGTTAATCTTAGTAGTAGAAAAAGGTTTATTAAATGACAAGGTTAAAAAAAGTTTTGGTGGGCATATCAGGTGTGCTGTTTATACTAATTTTTTGTTTCTTTATAGTGGACAAGGTAGACCTAATGTCTCAGGGGTAAAACAAGGAGGTAAGGAAGAAGTGTTGTTCACATTTTTAATTACAAATGTAGGTCACGTCTACAGGCTAGGTAGGCTAGGAAATTCTGATGACTGATAATTATGTTAATTAGCAAGCAATCAACCAATTGAGCGGGGGGAAAAATTGGTCAATCTACTTAAAAATAATTGTTGGGAGTTTTTTTAGTTGTAGACATAATAGGTGGTATAGAGAGAAAATCACTGAAAAGATTATCCGTCTTGTTAAGATTTAGCTGTTCACAATAAAATATTTTGAGACTTCCCAGAAGTCCTGCAATAAAATCAAAAAGGCCAAATTTGTTGTTACTAGGTTGTATAAATCAAGTCAGTATGACACCGTTAAAAAAACAAATTGCACCCCAAAGCCATATCATTTGTTTGTTTGTTTATATGAAATAAAGGTACACATACCCTTTTAGTTCTTTAACTGAAACACAGATGCTGAATCTGAGCTAACTCAGGTAAATAAGCTAAGTAGTTAAATAGTACAGGGTTCTTTTTTTTTTCCCCTTTGGTGTTTATACATACAGCACTATCCTATGCAGTATATTAGTTTATCTCTTAGCAAGAATTTTTTGACTTGTCATCAGGAACTTGATTTTCAAGATAGTTTCAAATCTGGCATAATCTGTTCTTTAAAATATGACGGTCTGCAAAGACCTCATAGTAGAATTTATGTAATCTTTGCTATGTAATTATGTGAAGATTTAGCCTGCCCTCCGTAGGCCTGTGAAGTTAGAAAGCAGATTTAGCCATGTTATGTGTGATAGTTCTATGAAAATATTTATACCAAACGGGTTGATTACATTAGTTAGTAGAACTAGATAGTAATGCAAACAGATAACATATTTTTAGGCTTCATACAAACTTCCAGAAAATGAAGTAAACCCAATTTCCTTTGAAGACTGAAGAGTAAGGAGGAGAGAGGAGACATTTTTGCATAAAATTATCTGACCTTAAAGTAAAATCCAGCATGGAGATTTTGTTCCTTTTTTTTACTTGTGCTCCCTGTTGTGAATCTAAACCATTTAATCAATTTTCTGGATGCTCCTTGTTTGCCTGACCAGTCTGGCTGGGCCAAGAGGATAGGAGAGGGAAGTGGTGTTATAGATTTTCTCCTGAACTGATCTAGAGGAATCTGCATCTTGGAGGAATAAGAAATTCAAGCTGCTTTACATAATGACGTAGATGGTCTTCGTGGGCCACTAATTATTTTGATTTTAGGCATAACACTTGTCTGTACTGGTAGTCCTAGTACTCATGGGTGTCCCAGAAGACATGCAACTTGGAGGGGAGGTTTCCAAGATTGGAGCAAAGATTCTTCACCGGGCTCTGTGAGAGATGGCATGCATGGACAAAACTGAGAACAGGCTGTGAAGCAGAGGGTTTCAGTAAGGACAGTAAACAAATGTAGGTGAACAAGAAACAAATGAAGAACTCAAATCCTGGAAGAAAAATATTCCAAAATAGTTTTCAGATCAGAAAAGTAGGAATCAGAAAGGAAACATTTTAAACGGCCTGAGGAGGTGAGATAATTCAGTATTAATATCTTCAACCATCTGCAGTTTATCAAATTACTCCAAATGCAAATGTCCTTATTATGTACTATACTCACACTTTGCTCTCTTTCTTCTTGGAGGAAGTTCACTTTGCTTTGACTGATGGTGAAAGAGGTCATCATATCGACTGTCATTACTACATAATTAAACTATATGCATGCTTACATGGACTTCTTCCGCATGCTGATATTTACCACGTTCCAATTTTTTTTTTTTAAGAGTTTGAAAATACGGTTAGTTTTTGTCTATCACTGCCCTCTACTGGAGAAAAGGTCAGAACCGCTCGATTAGGTCTTAGTACGAAGCCTTAGAGCCCCTACAGCTGTTGGTGGTCCTCATTTGTTGGTGAATCACCTTCCCACGACAGAGGCTTACAGGTGTGAAGGTCTGGATGGCCAGCGTCCATAGGAAGATTTCTTTTCCCCTGTGAGTTCAAATAATTGATCATACAATTTGCTGTCGCAGTTTGTTGACACAGGCAAAATGATGACTAAGCAATGGTTGAGAATTTAAGATACATGTCTTCCATTACCTTCTGGGGAAGAGGCATCTAACTTCATCACAGAGACACTGAGAATCTTGAGCAGTTCTGCTTTGATAGTATTTGCCTGTAACTTTGTAGGCAACCTCATCGCCTTTCATATCTAAATCTTTTGGTTCACTCTCCATTGCATTACAAAAAGATTGCCCTCCATCCCTTTTCCTACTCTGACCTTTCATGCCTCTATACTTACCTTTCACTGTCTATATGAATTCTGCCAAAATACCACATTTTTATTATATTTTATTTTCATTTTCCTCACAGACTGGGCATTAGCGGAACAACAGAAACATGGAGAGCACAGCAGTGATATTCTCCCAGTTCCTCCGTGTCTCATTTCCTCCACCTACTGTCAGAACAACTCATGCACATCGAGAGCAGTTTCTGTTGGAGTGCACTAAGTTTTCCAGCTGGGTGGGCACATGCATCACCAAGGCACACTGAGGACTGGGAAGGATGAGGCCTGCTCAAAGAGTACAGTAAAGAAAGCTTCACTATCAACTCAAAATATGTTCTCTACACAGTAGATACTAGCAGTTTCTCTGTTCGTTTTTAACTTTGCCACATCTAGGTCAGATTTACAAAGATGAAGATCACATGTGTGCTCTTCTCATTCCCTTCCAGCATCAGCTATTGCTTCAAGGCAAGAAGGTATTCTGAGGGTGGCTGTAAAGGTATCTTCAACATGGGCAAAAGAATAACTTTGGTGGCTTCTACCCCTAATCTGATAAATGGCAGAGCCATTTAACCTAAAACTCTGCTTTCTCCTCCCCCTGTGAGTACCCTGAAGCAGACATCTGCCTAGAAAATTATATTTAAAATACTTTCACTTTCCTAATACTATAAATGTCTTTTACTGAAAAGGGTTAGTATCTGCCACACCCATTGTAGGTCTGTTTGTTTGTCATATTTTATTGGGTTGCACTGAAGGTGGTAATGTCCTAGGTGGATGAATTGTGTGGGTTGCCTCATTTCATGTTACCTAATTATTTGCTATAAAAAACACTGCAGCAAATTCCTTTCCCTGGCCTAATGGATAACATGGAGGAATTAGCAGGGCATGGAGTAGAGCAGTTGTTCTCAATGAGTAACTCCGAAATGACAGGTGCCCTCCAAGGAACAGGGAAGCAGGTGTCAGCTCACCTTGTAGAACCACATTGACTATTGACTGGTCAGTTAAAGATGGATGATAAGACGGCCTGGTGAGCCACTGGTTACTCATCCAGAAAAATTGGAAAAGAGTAGCAAGCAATCCAAATACAGTGTCAGTTCAGCATAACTACTTAATACAGAGAAAAAAAAAAAAACTTCAAGATTAGCATGGGTTTACAATTGATACATATTCTTTTATGATTTAGAAGTAAAACAAGTACTTTGTTAAAGGTATTATTCTTGTGACCTCTAGGCTATCAAACACATAATTCCACAAAATGTGTGACTTTCAACCTCTATCAGGAAATAAGTCAGAAGTTGTCTTGAGGCTTCTCAGCAGGGTCTCTGTTTTGGAAGATGTGAAATAGAAGATTTGAGAATGACATCTTCCCTCCCACCCCCCAAATCTTTTTTCGGTATTAGAAACTGTCCTGGTTTCAGCTGGGAGAGAGTTAATTTTTCTTCCTAGTAGCTAGCATAGTGCTGTGTTTTGGATTTAGTGTAAGAAGAATGTTGATAACACACTGATGTTTTTAGTTGTTGCCAGGTAGTGCTTAGACTAGTCAAGGACTTTCTTTTTCAGCTTCCCATGCTCTACCAGGTGCGTGAGAAACTGGGAGGCGGCACAGCCAAGATAGTTGATCCAAACTGACCAAAGGGCTATTCCATACCATATGACGTCATGCTCAGTATATAAACTGGGGGGAGTTGGCCGGGGGGTGCGATCGCTGCTCGGGGACTGGCTGGGTGTCGGTCGGCGGGTGGGGAGCGGGTGCCTCACTTGTTTTTTTTTCCCTGGGTTTTGTTTCTCTCTCTCTCTCTCGTTCTCCTTTTCATTGCAATTTTATTACTATCATTATTATTGTTATTTTATTTCAATTATTAAACTGTTTTTTATCTCAACCCGCGAGTTTTCTTTTGCCCTTTCGATTCTCTCCCCCATCCCACCGGGGAGGGGGAGGGTGAGCGAGCGGCTGTGTGGTGCTCAGCTGCCGACTGGGGCTAAACCACGACAGAAACAAACAAGTTGCTGTGATTTTCAGATATCAAGATGTATTTCAGTGGTATGAACAGCAATGTTCTGAATAAGCACAAAGAGAGAGGAGGAAAAATTAGTTCAAACCAATAAACCCATGAAATTCCCTCAGTAGAATGAGAATACTTTTCCAGATATTGAGATATAGCAAAGCCCTGAGAGTATGGCAAAGTGCAAATCAGTTTGTAAACATCTGCATCAAGGAGGTACATTCAATTCCTTAATTAAGGAGGGCTATAATAACTTATGATACCACGTTTTTTAAGTATGAGCATATAATTCTAAAGTGGAGTGCAATACAACCATAGGAGTATTTTTGCTCCTTTTGACAGAAAAGTGGGGAAACAGGGAAAGCTTTATAAGAACTTTATATGAATGAGAAGACTAGTAATCATGTAGAAAATTGTCTCTCACTTAGGATTTAAAGTGAGGTATTTTTAGATAAAAATGATATTTTATATCTGCATTAATTTCTGAACAGGCAGCACAAATAGCACAAAGTGATCAGAGCTCTCTGAAAACTACCGTGACTAGTTTGTACAGAAACCACATTCTCTACCATGTGAGCTAGGATTACTCCTTTCTTACAACAGGTAACAGTGAAAGATACTTCTTCTCTACTCAGACCAACTGCACATCAAAGAGCCCACAACAGTCAACTGAGATCCAAACTGAGACCATGGCTTCATTTTCCTAGGGATGCTATCAGTTCAAACGTTGAAGACAAAAGACTGTTGAAAGCAATCTTTTTCATAAATAATTTAATCATATACAGCATGAAGAATGGTGGGGAAAAAGCAAACTTATTACTTCCATTTTGCAGGTTGAAAGTTGAGTATCAATAGAAGCAGAAACTAGAGCTGGACTTCTGTATTCTGATTTTAGATTTTAACAGTAGGGTTTTCATTTGCATCTAGCTTGGTCTGTTTCAGCCACCAAAAGATTTTTAAAATTAAGGCCTTCACACAAAGCACCGGTATCCTGGAGAGAAGTCCTAAGAACATTCAACAGGACTTTCTGATGTGACAGCTCAACTACCTCCCTCTCCTTAAATGAGCGGATGTAAAAGAGTGATAGCTAGATTTGACCAGATTTACTGTTGTGCAATAATCTTGTCATTTATACAGAAGTGGGGAGAGGGAGATAGAAGTTGTCTGTTGCCTTAGTAAGCCTATCCCAGAGTGAGAGGAATTGAGCATAAATTGTGCATTAAGGCAGAAGGAAAGACATCCAAAGCTTTAGAGATGGGATTATTCATTCTTCTGAAGTTTTTTTTTTTGGGGGGGGTGGGAGGTTTTTAACATTATGGGAAAAGAAGGCAACCATTTGGTTTGTTAACAGTTTTTCACCATTCTTTCATGTGAATCCTGATAAATCAAGTACACAACTGTCAAAAGGTCCCAATAGTCAAGGTTAAACCCACATTTTTATAACATGCTCAATTATTTTCCGCTTTGTGCCTGGAAGATATGCTGATATCTCACAGTTAGGGTGTTTCTGAGGAGAGCTCTTAACAGAAACTTCTAACAGAGTTAGACTCCAGAAAGACCGATAATTAAGACTTACATCAATAAAGGTGCCAGTCAAGTATGGGAAAGGAATTATTTTAAGGCACAATAAAGAGCTGATAACGTCAATGAAGGTAGCACACACGTATATTTCAGTCTTGTTTCTCCTCCCGTGGAAGTCAACAGAAGTTTTACAATGAAGGTAGCAGCAGAGTAGGATAATAAAATATTTCATCGGATTATAGGAGATATTATTTCCTATTTTCCATCCGTGATCTGTAAAGTACCCCAAACTGACATGTGTATAACAGTTACAGTGTAATTATAATTAAGTATTATCTTTCCATGGAGGGTCTGTAGTTAAAATAAAGACAAATCAAAGACAACACAGGAAGAAGCTACTTACGATATTTTAAAAAATGTATGAGAACATATTCCAACATACTTTTGCCTCAAGTAGAAAAACGTTTTCAGGTAATGGTACAATTCTACAATTGTTCACAAAACAGGATCCTGGTATGGCAGGCCATGCTAAAAGTTTTGGGTAAATATTAGCAATTTAAGAAGTGAAGGTTTCTCAGATCTCTTGAAATCCCCAACCTTTTGCATTTCATCAACTGAATTCTACCTGCACCATTCCAGAGAAGTCCTTTCTTGTTAAAGCATGCATATATAATTCCTATTGTTACAGGAGTTATGAAAAATCACGCACACCTCTTTCAAAAGTTCTCTATTAATGGGTATGGAAAAAAGCATGTATTGACAAGTGACTCTCTTCTGCATTCTCTATGTCAGTTTCTGCCAGGTATTTGGGGTGGTGGTGTTTACCCCTCAAAAGCAAGGAGGACAGTTTATTTAACATGCTTGAATAAACTCTCCTCAAAGAGAGTTTTCTCCTCATCAGAAAGCCAGCAGCTGTTGAATGGCACTGCCCCTTGTCCCCATGAACAGTATTCTGACAGTATCCTTTCCCATTCCAAGCAGCCACCCAATGTTTGTTTGGTCAATGTCCTTCTGCTATCGCGCGCTTACTTCCGAACAGCTGAAGCAGCCTTCTGAACTCACAAGAAACCCCAGACTTTTAATATGTTGTTGTGGTTTAGCCCCAGTCGGCAACCAAGCACCACACAGCCGCTCGCTCAAGCTTCCCCCTCCTGGTGGGATGGGTGAGAGAATCTGAAGAGCAAAAGTAAGAAAACTTGCGGGTTGAGATAAGAATAGTTTAATAATTGAAATAAAATAATAATAATAATAATAATAATAACTAATAACAATAACATCAATAATAATAATAATAATAATAATAATAATAA
>VYZW01006799.1:4688-30244 GCA_013401315.1 Balaeniceps rex
TGAGGAGATGAGGAACAGGAATATTCTATTCTTTGCTGTAGTATTCCCCCCATTCCTTCCAAATGAACTTGCTTATGAAGAAAAATGAAATTAAATTTATCACCTTACAGAGACACCCACTTCAGTCACTGCCACAGGAGGAAATATGCACTGCTTTTATGCATGCTCAACCAAAATATTTGAGCCATGCCTAAATTTCAAGGCATGTGGTGCTGATGTACCCAACCAGGCGGGCTGAACCTAAGCACAGTCTGGCCCATCAAACCAAAGGAAATGCTGCTGCAGTATTCATTTCTTGTACCTTATGACTGATCTACTCTCATAACCAGTACCATTTAAATTCATCTTATTGTTACGTGGAAGTTAAAGGACAGTAAAGCCTCTATTAAAATAAATAGCAAGCACCAAATAATGGCTACTTCAAAATCATAAGCTAGTTATAAAGAGCAAGTTATTCGGTAAACCATTTTATGTGATTGATAAACCATAACTTCCAAAGATAAAGAAAAAATAGGCTATAATTGCTGAAAATTAAAATTACTGCTTCTAATTTAATTGAGTAATGATTTCCAAATCATTATATTTTTGATTAGCACTTAGAAAAATTCACCGAAATAATCCATTATTCATTTTAGTAGGAAGCAGGTAGAAGTCTGTTCTGGAGCTTTAATTTTTGCAAATCTATTTCTTTTTTTCTGTTGTACTAGAATATTAATATATGTACACTCCAAGATATACGAATATGCTACATGGTGGTTACTTCACTAAGTCCAGAGAAACACACTGCCACTGGCTAACTCACTCAAAGTGCTATCAGTCTGTCTGCCCTTCTCTGATATGAGACATCCTACCATGAATTCAAGTTATTGCTAACAGGCTTAAAAAGAAAGTAAGTTTGGTGCCCAAAAAATAATAGCTGCATAGAACTGTTCCCAAATGAGTATCATATATTTGCCCCTCTGGGTTTGTATTACTGGGAGAATTCTTCAATGGCAGCTACAGAGGAAGCCAACTTCTCATTTTATATGCACAGAAACATTTTACTTCTATGAGGAGGGGAAGAAGCTTCTGAACAAATTCAAAAGGCTTTTAGTTTACATTAATACAGCAGACATATCTTAACGCTATCTTGTATTCACATATGTACCTTATCCTTCTTTTTAATGCCACAGGGAAGTGAAAGAAACAGTTTGCGAATAAACCATGCAAACACTCTTCTGATGTGGAGCTGTAAACAAATACTCCACCACCAATACAAAATAGCACATGAAAAAGTAGAGAGAAGTCTGTATTTCAATTCCGGAGCATGAGAGAACCCAACTTTGAAATAGCAGGCAATATATATGAATTAATTCAAAACATACTAAACCTGTACTTATTAAACATCAACTATGTGACAGCATCTCATTAGTTTAAAAATAGAAAAGCTGTTGATTCACAGAAACCGCCTAATATGCTTTCTTAGGCATTCACGCAGGCCCTTAACCATTAAAAATAGAACTATGCAAATAGCATTTGATATGGTACCTACACAATCCTGCTTGTTGGGCCGAAACCTATGCCTAACAGACACGCAGCTTCTTAAAATGTGTGTGACAAGGCCCAAGTCAGGTAACAGTTACACTGCCATTAGCATATGAGCTACTACAACAAGGCAATAGTATTATACAAGGACTGTTCTCATCCAGAGGAGCAATGACTAGCTCTGGGAAGAACAGCTTATAGCATGTTCACAAGGAAGTTAGTCTTTCACCAAGGGGGTATCTCTTCTCGATACGTTGCTGACAACTCATGGCAGCAGTTCACTGACGTGAGGAATGCAAAACAGGGTTTAAAAAGTTGTTTTGAAATGAGATGTTCCAAGGCACTTGGATAAAACTACCACACAAGGTAGATGAAACCGAAAGGGTCACTATGTTATCAAAGTTAGCAGAAGAATAACAAAATATTTCTTCTTAATTAAGATATTTTCTCCAGGAAAAGCTATAAGAAACATAAATGTCCCTGAGCAGACATCCCAGAGCTGTTCTGTTTAATCCACAACCTAAAACAGCAACAATGGAAAAAAGAATAGTCAGGAGAGGGGTAAAAAGTCAGAAAACTTTATTCCTCCCTCAAAAAAAACCCAACAAAATGACACCAAAGAGAAAATTCTCTTCAGCATGCCACAGTTCTCTTCTAATACTGATTTTCTTTTTCTTAGAAAGCTTTTGCTTGCCCAGGAGACTACCTAGACATAAAGACTTAGGTGAGTTGCGAATTCAAGTTGTTTTGACTTTCAGTCTTAATGTTTCTAAATCGCTTTCTGTAATACTGTCCAAAAAGTCAATTTCCTAAACAGTGGAAACATTTCAAAAGACAGAGTGACTTTAATAGAAAAGAAAAACATCATTTTCCCAGTGTGGCCTTGGACAATGTTCTAAACTTAATTGCAGCAATGTGTCAAACACTACCACAAAGAAGTTGAAAGAACTACAGATTAATAAAACTAATCTCTTCTGTCCACTCAAGAGTGCCTAAAATTTTTGAAGTAAATCTGTTGATGGAGTAATTTCTCTGTGGTGGTAACACTAAGAGGAGAAAACCAAACACCGTCAATACGCTTGATTTTCCAAGAGAGAGGATGTTTCATCATGGCTGACAGCCTGCAGTCAAGAGGAAAGTGTCAGAAATACTGCAAGACCTGATCACAGTATCTCTTTAATACTCATATACCAAGAACTCCTAATCCTAACTAGAACCTAAAATACAAAAAATAATCAGACCTTTGAGATTCATGAGGCAGGTGTGATACAGCAAACTGAAAATTATGTTTTAGGAGCTGTAATCACTGTTTGTTTGAAAACTGTAGATGAAACCTCAAAACCATGGTATAGATATGAATTTAAGGGACTTCCAACACCACGTGGTAAGTGTGGACTTCTGCCCTACCAGGCAAGCCACAGGCTTCTCTGAAGTCGCATGACACAGCCCTCGCCTCCCGCCTGGGGCTGAGGATCAGAGTAGAGGGCTATTCTCACAGAGCACTGAAAAACCTCATGTGGCGACAGCAAGAGTTGTCCTACCTCCACACTCAGAAGTAAGCTGGAGGCAGGTCCTAACTGGCTCCTAGGTCAAATACAGCCTGCACCCCAGAGCGGGACCACTCAAAGTTAGTGGACTATCACGACTGACAGTACACAAGCTCTTTTTGTTTCCTAACACCATGGGTAGAAGCACAGAACTACTGGAAGACTGTAATTTGTTTTAGACTAGAATCAGCTTGCCGATAATTGGCATGGTGAAATAAAAACTTATACTCGGCCATAGAAGCTTTTAACCAAGCCCCATTGAACCCACTGAGAGATAGGTACCTAAATCATAGAATGGTTTGGGTTGGAAGGGACCTTCAAAGATCATCTAGTCCAACCCCACTGCCACAGGCAGGGACACCTTTCACTAGATCAGGTTGTTCAAAGCACCATCCAACCCACAATGCTTTTGTGTTTCTGAGCTCAAACACCATTTGCACTCCAGCACTTGAACAGCAGGTGCTGTTCGCTGAGGATACCTCGTATGGCAAAAGGAACTTTTCCTATTCCCAGGAAAGGAAGCCAGCCTGCTACTCAACTGCAGTTGGACTATTAGTCCAACTAGACTATAGTATTAGCACCACATCTCTGTATTAATATTCCCCAATAAACTGCCACTTACAGAGTTCAGTATGCAATAACAGCTGTTAATACATTCCTTTTATTTTCTTCATGAGTATTTACACACTAATTCTCAGTCCTGCTCCTGAAGAGCTGTATGGTTTTCCTCCCAGTACATATTTGAACTTTTGCTGAAAATCTTTGGCCTCTCTGCATAGAAGATACAGTCTACCTAGTAATACTAGTATATACAATCACACTAAAAATAGAGAATATGTTAGCCTTTATTAACTGAAAAATCTTATCAGCACATTTTGAGCTAGGTTTCTGTTGTGAAAATAGCTGTACAACGTTGTGTGATCTGTCCAAGAAAGCTACCTCCCATCATACAAAGTCTCTACTTAATATGGCACATGCAGACTGATTAGGAAGCCTGAAAAACAAATGCAAATACGAGATATCAACTACAGTTCCTGTAAGACGTGGAGGAGACATTTCAAAATTAAACATTTGATGCAACATACCTGTGAAAGGGTTTCAAACCACCCCAGTTTGAAACCGTCCCAGGGACCTCCGTCTGGAAAAAAAAGCATCAATCTCTTCACTGCACACAAGAATTATTTTGTTTTAGTAGAAGTGGTATAGAGAACACTTAAAAATTTGACACATCAGATACCTAAACGTAGATGTACAGGACCCAGTCCCAACTTTCAGGTAAAACGTTTTAGCTTTTAAAGCTTTTCTAAGAGTGGCACTCCCTGGCAGAGAGGAGGTGACTGAGAACAGATCCGCCTCTTAAGTCCTGCGCTTGATCAAACTGACCTAGTATTATTTTAGCACATTATAATAATTCTAAACTAGCAAAACGTCTTCAAACATCAAAACCCACTTAACCTAAACTCTATTATCTCTTGTTTGAAACAGGGGAGAAATAACAAAACAGTACCAGGGATGTTTTATAAAAAGACATAAAAACTTATCCATACTACAATCCTGGACGAATACAGTGATTACAAAAAGGTTCAGACAGAGAATCTCACTAACACATCAGTGAACCCAATTCACATGAGGACTACAGGAGAAATAGAAAGTTGGAAGAAGTCTCTCTGATGGTAGCTATTAAGGTTATATTTTCAGCTATCTCAAAGGGGAGAGGCTGAATCTTATTTTGCTAGAGAGTGGTTCTGGGCATAATGGAAATGTTATGTTATGACTTTGTTTTGAGTGTGACAGCTTAGAGTTACAAGAAACACCGCTGTGTATCTTACTAAATGAAATAAAAAATACGTGTTCAGAGACTCCAAGAGTGCAAGAAACTTTAGTCCGTCGTTTCATTGTTCTCTATGATTAATGTGCTAAAAATAAAAACAGATCTTGTGAACCGAACTAGGAGTCATTCCACTTTCACTCAATTTTTCTTCCCTTCTACCTCAGTTCTGCAAGGCAAGGTCAAAGTTTACATCTTGAGACACAAGCAGCTTCACTCTCCTGTGGCTGGAATTTAATAAGCTTGACACAGGAGTTACTTCGCTGGGGTGTGCTTAGTTCTACTGCAACAGCACTTGCAAAAGACAGGCTGGCAAAGTATATGCTCAATAAGCAGATAAGAGGAGGGTTTTTACTTTATTTCCAAAACCAGCCCCAACTTCCTTCCCTCCAACCAAAAACTAAAGAAGAAAAAAAAAAATCCAGTAGCCTTTCTCTCACTACTCAGAATTAGGTACAAATCTACTGAAATCAATTAAGTCACAATAGTACAAGCAGGAGACAATCAATCTCAGAGTTTCTGAATATAAATATGTGACATAAGGTATGCATTTCAAATTCCATAGTAACTAACCTGAAATTAGATTTACAACAAAAATTTATTTGCTCCATAGCAACAATTTGCTATCATTCTGCTTGTAAATGGGAAAATTGTTTTTGAAGGTGCATCACAGGCAGCTTCATAGTTAGAAAGGGGCGAGAAGTTTAAGGAGATTAGGAAAAAAATTAGTCTCTCTGATTAACACCTGACAAGGTGTGGCAAAAATAATAGCTAGAAACCATTAATATAAGCATCACTTATGCAACTACATATATAGTAACTATGAAAACAATTATGAACAGCCGTATTCAGCCTTATCCAAACAGATTTGACACACAAAATCTAGAACGAAGAAGTTACTAACACCTGAATATGAAATAACTCTGAAAAATGCCATTTGTAACAGACACTGTTCAATAAATAGCCTCCCTAACCCCATTCTGTTAATTTCCTTTTGCTTGATCTAAAGTCAAACTTACAATCAGCAAAATAAAGTGTCTGCTTCATTTGTTGAATACACTGAACTGAGCCACTTGAACTAAAATGACGTTTACACAAAAAGATGAAGTCCTAAGGTTATACTTTTTGACCCTTATGTTTTGAGACTGTTAGAAGGAGTACCATGTCCCAGGCACATAGTTAAAGCTGCATATCCAGTTAAACAGGGTAACTTACAGGTTTCCTAAATGTAAGGAAAAAAGAATTAGAAGGTATACAAGTTGCAACAATAACAAAACAGCTGGTCACAACAAGCCTTTCTCTTCTGAAAAGAGGCAAATGCACCATAGGCCACATCTTTCCGATAGCCTCTGGACCATAGTTTTCAAAGTGATTGAAAACTTTGCACAAAAATGCAAATCTGGTATTCCATCAACAAGCTGAAGAGCCTTTTGTTTTTTTTCTGTTGTCTGAAGAGCAAATCTAACGATTAATGTAAGAATCCAATTGTATGAAATGTTGCCATCAAAGAAAACAGAGCTGAACACTGTTGAATGTGGCTGCAGTCTACCCTCTAAAATGTAAAGGTCAAATTTAGTCACTGAGCTTGTCATAAGCAAAGAGGTTGGAGGTTTTTTCTTGTGTTAGGTTGACACGGTTCATGGCAGTATTGCTACAGGGCTGTCGGCCTGTCATCACTTCTGTTATGAACTTGTATTTTCTACAGCTTTAAAACTTCACCGGTAACAAAAAAATAAAATTAAATTATACAAGCATTAAAGCTGTTTTCTTCAGAAAAGGGATTTCTTCTGGCAGTACCTTATTATTATTATTAATTATAGAAAATCTAGCATGTCTCTTGAGAATTTAACTCCCTCCCATGGACTGCCAGAGGAGATTAAGTAGGTCTTGAATGGGAAATGGGAAACATCTACGTTGTCAGTACTGAAGCCATTAAAATGCATCATCATCACTGTGAAAAAAATAATTTCCTTGGTAGTCTATAATTGTCTCAAAGGCTCCATTATAGACAATTCAACTGGGTAATACATTTTTCAAACTTAGACTACTATTAAATACAGTTATACAATACCTGTAATCATTGATCTTTGTAAACTATGTTGTTGAATATTTGATTTATGCTTCTGGGTCTATATTTTCGATAAAAACTTTCATAGCTTGGAGGAAAGGAGTAGGTACTGTTATTTCAACAGAACTGTAGGATTTTGTAACATCTGTGTCAACTCCTTTACTTCTATCCAAGGAAAGAGCGATATCTGTACCTTATTACACCTCTGATATGCTACAACACCTATATATTAGGCACCTTGTAACCACTCATGAGTACAAATATAATCTTTTTGAATGATGTATTTCCATGCTGCGCTCACCTCTAAAAAAAGAATAGCATGAAAGAACAAGATTTTGGGGAAAAGTTATTGATAAGCGCTATCAAATCAGCTGCCAAGTCAAGAAGACTCAGATAAGATGAGGATTTCAAGACTTTAGTGAGAACAATTTCTAGGAAAATCAGATCAAATCTCAGTTGGGCTTAAACTTAGAGTATTTTTTTCCCAAAGGAAGCCTGGTTTTAATTCACAACACAAGAAGACTACTTTAAAGAAATAGGAGGAGAGAAGAAAGGTAAATGTAGGATCCGACCCGGAAAGAACGAATGGGTACTGGAAGTATTTTTCTTACTATAACTCTTTTGAGATATACTTAGGAATAATGTTATAACATGATGTTAGACGAAACATCATTTCTTGTATATACATTTAGAATACAGAGAACTGAAGCTCACAATTTCAGTATGCAAGATCCTATGAAGAGAAAGGTAAACTAAATATCTGCTGAAGACTACACAGAGGGGAAAAAAGTATTCTGCCTTCCTTTTCTTTATATACAAATACAGAGATATTTGGGTCAAACAGGAATATTTCTTTTAGTCCCCTGAAAACTGCAATTATAACAGAAGGAAGAAATGAAAACATGAATCTATTCCATGTTGAACTACAGTATTAGAAAAGGGAATAGATGAAGCTGGGAATAACTTCCGTGGTTTTGCTATAAATATTAGAATATGGCTTTTCTTTTCCCCTCTTAGAAACTTCTAAGAACATATAGCCATTTTCAGTTAAGCAGGACAATGAGGAGAGAAAAACCACGCTAACACCCAATTTAACCATCTTGTATTATTGCCTAGGTGTCCTGGTTTCAGCTGGGTTAGAGTTACTTTTCTTCCTAGTAGCTGGCGTAGTGCTGTGTTTTGGATTTAGTATGAGAAGAATGCTGATAACACACTGATGTTTTAGTTCTTGCTAAGTAATGCTTAGGCTAGTCAAGGACTTTCTTTTTCAGCTTCCCATGCTCTGCCAGGTGCACAAGAAGTTGGGAGGGGGCACAGCCCAAGATAGTTGATCCAAATTGACCAAAGGGCTATTCCATACCGTATGACATCATGCTCAGTATATAAACCGAGGGGAGTTAGCCGGGGGGCAGCGATCGTTGCTCGGGGACTGGCTGGGTGTCGGTCGGTGGGTGGTGAGCGGTTGCATCACTTGTTTTCTTTTCCCTGGGTTTTGTTTGTCTCTCTCGTTCTCCTTTTCATTACAATTATTATTATTATTATCATTATTATTATTATATTATTTTATTTCAATTATTAAACTGTTCTTATCTCAACCCGTGGGTTTTCTTACTCTTGCCCTTCCGATTCTCTCCCCCATCCCACCGGGGAGGGGAAGGGTGAGCGAGCGGCTGCGTGGTGCTTAGTTGCCGACTGGGGCTAAACCACGACACTAGGGGAAAGGCGAGGGGAAACACAGAAAGATTTATGTAGAGAGCAGCTTTAACCAGTATAACGTAGGTACCAGCTACAGATCCTGAAATGCCAACTCTTAAAGAGTTGATTTGGGAGCTTTGATTTCAAGAGCTTTGATTAGGAAAAAACAAGGTCTAGTTAATTCATAAACCATATAATCTAATTTTATTGTTAACTCTCTGTTATGCAAAGGGACTTCTTCAAGAAAATTTTGACGTATTTTCACGGCATTTTTCTTTGACAACTTCAGAGTTACTGAAAAGCTGCTCATTATCTTAATAGTTATTTTAAATGGAAGAAATCCTCTCCTTTGCATACATACACACACATGAAAAGACACCCCTGTATCTCTAAAGCTTTATCCAGGAATTGTAGGGTTTTGTAGAGCACTGGAAATTTCCAAACTGAAAGAATATTATTTGAAAGATTCTGAAGTCTGTAAAACAAACAGATACCTAGAAAAAAATTTAGCATATATAAAAGCCTACATGAATACTACAGAAAGACTACGATGAACACTTCACAGACTTTCTTCTATTTATGACATATATTTGAGATAAAAGCAATACTAACATAATATATCCAAGGAATGATAACTGCAGAATTTAGAGAATACTATTAGAAAAACCTTAACAAAAAAAATAAACATGGAAGAAAATTCCTAATGCTATGACACTTCCCAAGATGCCATCAAAATTCAGACATTTTCTCAGAGACCAAGATGCCACATGAAGACTGCTATAGAAAGTATATTTGCATATACGTGTAAGTATTGGGATAAACTCTTACCTATTGTTAACACTGCCATTAATAAGTACAGTTACTTCTGTTGGTCCAATGTATACATTTTGGAAATCACAGACTATTTCTAAACCCTGTGACCTAGAAGCACTCAGGTCATATGTTATTTCAAATCTTGTCCCAACATACGTGTGGACTGCCTCCTCTCCACCATCCTGCTTTCCATAGGAAAATAATGGTCTGGACAGCAGTAATGGTGCTACAGGAGACTCCAGAAAGCTCTCCTCTCAGGGCAGTTCAGGGACCAGCCTAGACAGGGGACATTGTGTGTGTGACAGATCACAGCCACCCAGAAATTTTGCAGTGGTATACTGTGAGGGTTTTAGGACATGCAGCTGAAAAACACGCCAAAAGTTCTTTAAAAGCTTGAATACCATTAGCTGGTGAAACCAAAACTTCTTTTTTTTTTTATCTGTAAGAGAGAACTCTAGGGTTTTTTAATGAAAAAAAATGGTAGGACTGGCATTAGTGTAACAAGTGGTATAAAGATGCAAAACATTTTTTTTTTTTAACTTAACCCTTAGAATCCAGAACTCAATAACAATTTTATCTTGTTATTTTACAGTGTTTCCAAGTGCATATGCTAATTACCTGCTCTCTGTAACAAGTTCCAAAAGAGGGAAGGGGAATAGTTCACTTCCTTTTTGAAAAAGGCAAATCCATGATAAACAGTAAAGTATGCAAAATCAGTGGTGAGTCAGACATTTTCAGAAACTAAATTTTACAACACGGTACAATTTGCAATCAACTGCCATATAAAAAGTTTAAAGTTCTAGAACACACAAAACCAGAATAGCAACACTACTTTTCTCTTTACTCTTAGATGTCTTCATTCATGGAAAATGAATATGTTCAAATTAAAAATGGGAGAAGGATAAATATCATAAAAATATGATCTACAACAATAATAACAGTGCAAGTTATTAGGCAGTGGAGTAGCAATTAGATATACAACAATACCTTAGTGGCCCAAATATTTTCATTTTCCTGAGATATGTTCCCCATGAAACACTGTTTTTAATTTTTAAAGACTAGAAATTTATTGCATTGTGATAAGCTCTTTGTGGCTCCATCTCTCCTGAGCCACAAAGCAAAGAACGTTTTGTTAGTCCAATAATAATATAATGTTATAGAGAGGATTCAGTCCTAGCATAAAAAGATCCACCATTTCACATGGTGTAATTTTTTGCAGTAATGGTCTTGTAGCAGAATGATGACATTATCCAAGGTTATGTCACTTTACAGACATATATGGGCCTCCTCTTTTGCTTGAAGAGATAAGTCAAAGGAGCTTTCTGTATGTAAATTACAAAAACAAAAAAAACACTTTACCATAGAACAATTGATTCAAATGAAATTGTCTCAGTGTACTCGTGCTCCACCTTACACCCATTAATTTCTCCCACTGCAGCCCTTCCAATACACTGTAATCCAAATTTTTTCATTAAACGCACATTATCTTTCATTCCATTCTTCTTCCAGTATTAATGTAAATTCTTTCCTCTTCCTTAGGAATGTTCCCAAATGAACAGTACCAGCATCAAACTCGTAAAACATCCCAATCTAACAAAGACACTTCCCCTCATGACTGGTCAGTAATCAAAGAAGGGTCTATTAGCTTGAATACGTACTCTGTGGCAGTTTACATTACACCCAAATGGACTGATTAAAGCAGAACACAATTTTAAAGACATAATGTGCAAAAAGATGCCCTAACATGAGCAGGCAATTTGCAGTATATGGCAACACTGTGAAAGAGAACCTGGATGAACTAATATTTATGCACAGCAGACAATCAATGCCCAGGAGTGAACAAGAGGGCTGAACTGTTTGGCAGCAAACCAAATCAGTTCAGCACCCACAAGCACAGGACTGCTGCAAAGGACTAGCACGTATCTATCCTTCAGAGAGCAAAGGTTACACAGGGGCTGCTGGAACTATTACGCCAGGTCAGAGAACATGTATTAATGAGCTGGGAGAATGAGACACTGTATAACACCATACATAGTATACAATGACAAAGGTCATGAGTAAATTCCTACAGATGTTAGATAGAAAGACTGGGCTCATAAATAATAAACTGGGCTTTCCTCTCAGTTGTCTTGTGCTATCCTGAGACAAACTCAACGTGAAACTTGCCCAAAAGAACCACACAGGCACAGCAGAGGTGACAACTAACAGCAGAGGGAAAAAGTAATACATGGAGTGCTGATACATAACTGGTGCCCAAAGGAAAGATTTTAAGAACTAGAATTAAACCTATTCCATCAGAGACACAGCCTACTAGAAATAGGACTTATTTGATGACTTTTACAAAAATACTTCATATACCTCAAAAGGGAAGGAGGAAGAAAAGTAAGAATACATTTTAAAAAGAAACCAGCTATTACATATAACAACAGCAAAACCATACTTGGGAAAGGGCATTGTCCACTTAGATGCAAGTTTTTCCAAATTATAGCATCAGATTTATTGCCAAACTGCTACGGAAAATGGTATTTATTACAAGAGGAATTAAAAATTATTAAAAGCTGCATAAGAACCGAAAGCATACAGAGGCAGCAAACACTGATACTGTCAATAGGTGTGCAACCCTTTAGGAAGCAAAATATTGCCCCNCAGCCATCAAAAAAGAGCCACAAGAAACAGAGACAAGCATTCCTTACTCATTATTGAAGGAAAGGAAGTCAAAAGTGAGATAGATAAAAATCTTGATAAAGGTTGGCAGTATCTGAGTGAACTTCGGGTCAGAACACTGATTTTATTATTATTATTAAGGGGGAGGAAAAGGATAAATCAAGGTCAGGATTCTCTGTCAGAACATTATAAGATACAAAAATGATCTTGGTTGAATACTTCTCAGTAGTCTTGTGAAAGAAATGAGGATCAATACACAGAGGTACAGAAACACGTAACAGAAGCAGCAACAATCACTAACAGTCTCTACATTGTGCAAAAGAAAATCAGTTGTCCATAATGAAAGCAACAGATATCAAGTTTGAAGGGAGAAGATATTTAGCTTAATTGCTTTTGTGTTGTTAGTTAACATAGTTCCTGGTCTTTAAAAGAGCAATGATCATACTGTGAAAATTATCATCATCATTAAGGTCTGTCACCAATAAAAATAAATAAATAAATAAATAAAGGAAGTACAAAATTAGTTAAAAATAATAACAACAACCACCAACACCCCTCCCCCCCAACATTAGAAGTATAAATCCCAGTATTCAAGAATAGGATTGTCTCTCGGAAAAAATACACAGCAGAACTCACAGAGCAGAATTTCGCTGGTAAACTGCCCTACCCAGACAAATTAAGGTGTCCATAAAAATTCCACTCTCAAGAGTTCAATTAGCCAACTCGCAACAAGGCTGCATGAATGGATTACAACTCCTCGAACAAGCAGAGTTGGGCCCGAGATGGCATACACTGTAACTACTGCCAGTACGCAGAATAATAAATGCAGGGTTGTTAATGTTGTTTTTCTTCTTAAGTAAAAAGAAAATTGGAATGCAGCAGCTGGAAATAGTGTTATTATAAGGGAAAACTCTATGCACCTTTTCTTTCTGTGAAAATCTGTTCCATTTATGACACCTTATTTACATTCAAAGCAAAATAATTGGAACTTCATACACAAAACAGTGTACGTAGCCAACAAATGTAAAACCTTATCATCTACAAATAGATTTGAAAATCTGCATTTAGGCACAGAAAGAGACTAATTTTTGTAAATGGTCAAAATGCTGTGTGCGTCTTTAAAACCACTAAACAGAACCTTTAGACTCCCAGCACCTTCAAAACATACCTCTCTACTTGCTAAAGGCCCTCTATACAACTGAATGTGCGTAATAGGAAACAAAAGCCACATTATTAACAGTGGAAATTTGAAATCTCTTGGGATTAATTTATTTAGTATGGTTTGTTTTTTTTTCTTTTAAAACCAAATGCTTTGGGTCTGGTGCAACTAATAAATAAATAAATAAGCACCAAAAATGCATTGCATTTGTGTGTAATTTATGTGCAATATTAAAATCAAATCATGGATCTTTCAGCTTGGGAGCATTCCTCTGTTAACTCTGCAGGGAGAAAAAAAGATCATTGCTAATGCTGCCCATGACATTTTGAAATGTGGTAACCGTTACAGAACTGAAAAAAACCCTGTTCTACAGATGCTGGACTAAGCTCCAATTCTGGATTATTCTAACCACAAACAACAGGCAACCATGTGGACAATTTGCAAGTCAATCATGGGAATATTAGAAGTTAGACTCAAGGTTAGTACATTTGTTATGTCCTTGCCAAAATTTTCCTTGCTGCTAAATTAAAATGTTAGCTTTCAAGCATATGACAAATCTTATTTACTCTATTTATGGTCAGTTAATTCTTAATGAGGAGCTTTTTTACTTATCTCCAAAATTTACTCATGAAGCATCTATGAGGTATTTTAGTCTAATAATATCCTTAATCTCTTTGTTTCTGCAATAAGATACAAGTACAGAACACAGGGGCAAGACAGCATTTTTGTTTCCTTCTTTGTTCCCCCAAATCAGACAGAAATGGAGAATGACAAGAAAGTAAGTTTCCACTACCTAGAAGCAGCAAATAGGCTTACAAGATTGCCAGTTTATAGCCTAAGAAGATTAATTCCTGCACTTAAGCCATAATAGAGGACAATCTAGAGAGGACTGATGTTTAGTTGAATTGGTGCTATTTGCTCTGATGCAGAAGAAATAGGAAGCTGTTTTAACCTCCCATTCACGCTGTAAAATAAAAGACAGCATGCGCATAAGCAAACTCCAGCATAGAACTCTCACAGTTTTCTTGTAACAGAAATCTCCTAGGCAACTTGTGCAATGAAATGAAAGTAAGAGTACATTTTTTACTTCTGACCTTGTGACAATGGATAGGTAACACTGGGGAGAAAGAAAACATGCCAAAACTCTTGTGAATTTCACAACACTGCAATGAATTTAACTGCAAGTTAATTTCTTCTATAGTATAGGCCAGAGATCACCTGTATGACTAGCCACGCAGGAGTTGCTTAGAAGTGGCACACAAGAACCAGCAGTCTTTCTCCACACGAAGGAGGCAGCAGCTGCAAAGCAGCAACTTCTGATCCCAGTTGCCTAAACTACTTCTTGCCCCTCTGCAAGTGGTCAGAAAAAGCTGGCATACCTGTGCCTGTACAGTCCAACATGACTTTGAGTTATGGTGGAGGTATCTTGCAAAACTAAGCTAGAAAGAAACCATCTGGTTTAAAAACCATCTCTCTTTTAGATCTACTTGAATATGCTGACATATCTTATGTAAAGATGCTGTTCCACAATACTAAGGGACACTGGCAAGGATAATAATTTACATAAAAAGGTCACTACTAACAAAAATTTAAACAAAAATAAACACATGACTGAACTTTCTATACTAAAGTGTCATGTTCTCTGCATGTTAATTTAGCTTTAGTTCAGCTTTAAGCACAATGCTAAGAAACACCTTATCTTTGTGGCAAATTTCCTAAATTCATTTTCCAGTTAGGAAAGGTTAATATTATACATACAGCTTGTACAGAATATAATTTCTAATTTAAAATATTTTCAGCCCCCTACAAGTTTACGCAGAGATCAACAAAGGCAACATTCAATCCTATCTGTGTTCTGGTGGTAGCTACTGGCTACAATTACATAACAAAACCACTTGTCACAGCTCTAAATACAACCTATGCAGTAAACTGAGAAGATAGATCCTAGGGGGCATTACTCTAATTGTATATTTTGTACAAATTCAATAGATTTTTCCTTCTGTATGTTCAGTATTGGTTTTGTATGTTTTTACAATATGCTAAAATGCCAGAATCAGATATTAAACAGTACAACTATAACAAACGTATTTATTTAGGTATCAAAGATCTCTAGCTTCTGTTCTGTTTTTGTTTTGTTTTTTATTTTTATTTTTTATTTTAGCCAGCTAACCCTGTAGTGTGTGTGTCAGATAAGCGCACACATAAGTAGGTTTAATAGTTTTAATTACACTACCTTCTAGCGGTTAGAACAGTAGTCTACTGTAGGAAAAGACTAAAGCATTTTAAGAAAAAGCGATCTACTGTACAAGTTCTGAGAATTTATTGTTAGGATTTGCTTTAGGAAAACAAGTGCAAAATTAACACTATAAAAGTGTTGGTTTAAAAAAATAAATAAATAAATTTTAAAAGTACAGCAGTACACCAAAAATTAAAATTTAGTTATTCCTTTTCCTCTGGGTTATACTACACAGTGAAATGAGCACCATTTATAAACTACATTAACTCAATCTTGCTGCATATGTATAATAAAGCAGGATGTAACTGTAGTACAGCAGCACAAAGGCTGTTTTTTCTATTACAGCTGGAGTTTTCTACAAAAAAGAAATCCTTAAATTAATTTTACCTATTAAGTAACAAGCTGTCTAGAGGTGCTGATCACATATTTTACTTACTAAATGAGAGCACTGTTTTCCAGTGTGCTAATTTCCTGGCAAGTGGAACAACAGACAAAAACCCTAAGATTTCATCCAACAGCTCAAAGGGAAAGAGAAGGTAATCCAAAAGGAGAAAACTCCAGAAGAAGGGTGAACCGCACTGATTGTAAGTGCAGAAAAAAGGATGTTAGATAACAATTCAAATAATGATACAGAAGCACTCCCAATGAAAGGGATGAAGTACTTCCACTGGCAGTTCAGGGGCAAGAACTTCCCTATTGAAGGTATATCAAGGTGGGACTCAAGGACAAGTTAATCAGTCTCAATTACATTAAAGAGATGGGGGAGATAAAGTCACAGAAGATCAGACTCAGCAGCACTTTCACATAGCCTAGCGTTAGCCACTACAGCATGTGGATGCAGGTTCTATAGGGTAACACTTGCAAAGTCAAGAACATTGTAAGTGCCTGAGACCTCATTTAGGGATTTTACACTCACAGTTATGAAGTATTCACAAATATTTTGCAAATCTTCCTATCAGAAGATATCCTATCTTCTTTAATCAGAAGCAAGTACATGAGCTATAGAAAGCAAGTTCAGGGCACATCACATTAGATCAATTTAATTTTCAATTTTTCATCATTTATTGATCAATTAATATTTGTTCTATAAGATCGGCAAGGTTTAGATGAAAACTTCCAAAACCAGTCACACACATTTTCACACACTACCTCATTGTGAAAATTATTGCAATACTTAACACTTCAGATTCTGAAAAATGCAATCAGCTATGGAGGTACTTTAAAAAGTTACAAAAGTATAGTTATTGATATGCGATACCAAAAATTTTGTTTGTGCTCTTTCAAAATCAGTAACTTTATGCAGGTTTCTATAGCTTCTAGAAATATGTATGTAACTCATTTTATCATCTTCGATAAGCACTATGTGACACATTAAAAATTTCATGAGAAAATTAAAGATAAGGATCTTATTTCTCATGTAGGTTTACATCAGTATAACCATTTGTCTCATTCAGAAGATTTACAGCAGACAGGTTGGGCAGGAAGCATCTAATCTGTGCATCCCTTACTTCATTCCTTCCCCAAAATTATTCCAAATTTGTTGAAACTTTTAGGAATCTTGAGGAAGTCCAACCAATCTCCTGACTGCCTTTTTGCCTCCTAAGGGTCACAACTCATCATGAAACAAACAGGTTCACCAAAATCATGTTAAAGTTCTGACAGAACCCGAAGTATTTAGAGGCTGAAACATACTACAAGTCCTCTGAAAGGAAGTGTACATTATGAAAATCATCAAGGTGGTGTCCCTTTTATGCCTCTGTACTGCAAGATACTTAAAACATCATTTTCAGTTTAATTTTATACATAATTATGACTTTCATCACAGCTTAAAGATTACTGAAATAGAACACATTCTTGCTATGTAATTTTTTTAACTAGAAGAAATCACATCCATGTAGCATAATAGTAACTAGGGGAATGGAAGCACAACGCAACAAATATTTATCAGTGCAAAGGATGCCTCATATATAGGGAAAAAAATAAATTATACTAGCATGCATAAACTCTTAGTGTAAGTATATTTTATACATAAGCACACAAAATGCCATAATTTATGTCTGTTATTTTATTTGAATCCAGAAAGTGACAAAGTATTTCTCTGGAGCTGTACTTTACAGCAGATAAATTTATACAACAGCAAGGAGTAGGTTTATATCTTGAGTGTCTCAATCTTGGCAAACTTAGGTCCAAGAATTATGGATCCTTTATAATTACTTTCCCAGTATGAGGTACAGTTCATAATCTAGAGTATTTTTAATGCTTCTTCACTGTATGAATCCCAGGAGTTTGAAGAACTACACATGACTCAGAACCTCCAATTGTATCATTTTTGTCTGTTTGGAATGTTACAGAAAGGCAATCTCTAAATATAGACAGGATAGCATCTGAGAAAAATGTCTTTAGTTCCTAGAATACTGTCCAAAGCTAAAGCACCTATCCTGTAAATACCTGTGCATAATAAATTCACTTAAAACTGATATAGAAATCTTACATATCCATATCAATGCCTAAATATTTATATTGCTTACCGAGGCTGTCCTGCTTGGGTGAGTATTCGGTGTGAAGCAGATTTTCAAATTATGCTAAAAAGCAGTAGTAACTAAAGAAGCTTTCCTGAAACTTCTAAATAAGAATGAAATTAAAATAATTGGTTCTGGATTAAAAAAAAAAAAAAAAAAACAACCAAAACAACCACACATAACCCCAGCCTATTTGAGACTCCAGTGGTGAAACTGAAAATGAAACTGAAATAACTCAATCACTGTTTTGCATAGTATATTGAGAGTGCAGATAAAACAAATAGAAACCAAAGGCTCTAAAATGCTTGAAACTATTTGTGATAGCGTGAGTAAAGTTGTTTTTGTTTTAAACCACGATAACCGAATTGCCTTCACCTGTTACAGGCATGAAGGAGGAAAAAGTGCCTGTTTCTTGGAAACAGAATAACTCATTAGACTCCACAGCAGTCTTTCCAGAAACTGCAACAGTTTGGGTTTTGCAGAAGGCAGGCATGTGCCTCAAGTTCACACTTTTTAAGAATTCACCCATATCCAGAGCTGCTTCCTGTGTGATTATCCACACAGACTATTTCAAAAACCAAGCCACATACAAAAATACTCCATTATTCTACAGGAGACATGCAGCAGAAGGCCCTCATTCAGCAAATAGTTAAGAGCAGACTTAAATACCGTTCTAGTCATAGTGACTATTCAAACCTCAAGATCCAATCCAGCTGTAGCATAAGGGACCGATAGATTTCAGAACCACCCTGCAAAGGTGAAAGTCTACAGATACAAAAATTGGGAGATGACTATCACAGTAGTTTCAAGACTTTTCAATTGGAGACTGCAACTCTAAATGCTTAAAAATGCTCTCCTGTACCCTCCGCAGCACAAGCAACCCCCAGGGTAAGGGACTCGCTGTTCTCGGCCGCCTCTTGCAGACCCCCAGGCGCCGGGGGAGCGTAGCGGCCCTGGGGCTCCAAGCACCAGCTCCGGAAGCGGGAAACCCATTCTCCATACCCGCTTTCCCTGGCTTTTAACCCCAATCTACTCCTCACCTCTCTCCCCACAGCCAACCCTAACCTCATTCAGTCCTCCACCATTCAGGGTAAGCGCCCTTTTCAATCTCAGCCCCGGATCTTTTAATTCAGGCGAAATTTGCCCGCGAAAGGCAGGGGGTGGCGGGAGGAGGAGAAGGAAATAAACCGTTTCCTGTTGCTTTAATCCCTTCACCCGTGTTTAAGCAACGCCGCCCGGGGCGCCCTGGCTTCCCCCCCGGAGCGAGGAGACTGTGAAGGAGCCGCCGCAGGGGGCAGGCCGCCCGGCCCGGCCCGCTCCCGCCGGCCCCGGGAGGCGCCTCGGCGGAGGGGCGGCGCGTCCGGGCGGGGAGGGGGCTGCTCGCCGCCAGCTGTGGCCCCTCGCCGCCTGGACAGCCGGGCCGGGCCTCGACTCGCGGTGCAGTGGGACCGGCCAGCGCCGGGCGCGGACCAGGCCACGGCAGGGGAGAGGGGCGAAGGCTACACACCCAGCAGGAGGCCGTCCATGTCAAAGATCAGGTGAGTGACCGGCCGCAGCTCGGCCGCGGAGGAGGAAGCGGACATGGCGAGGCCAGCGCAGCCGGGAGCCCGTGTGGCAGCAGCGCAGGCGCGCTCCGCCGCGGCTGCAGAAGCCGAGGGGGAGCGGTGCCGCTGCGGGGCAAGGGCAGGGCGGGCCGGGCCGGGAGCGCCGTGGGGCGGGCCGGCGGCCAGCCGGAAGGGGGAGCGTTTGTTGGTTGTTTGGTTGGTTGTACTTTTTTTTTAAAGCGAAGTCATTTGCCCCTCTTCGTGGGCCTCTTCTCGTGGAGGAGTTTTGTTTTTACATCCTGTTTGGTACTGCTTACGGGGGAGGCTGGAGAGTTGCTCGCGTTTTGACATTTTAGAGACAGCGTTTCCTCGCAAAACTTCTGCGTGCCTGTGTAGAGATTTACAAGGATAATATTACTGCTGGATCATAATTGGAGCCATAAAAAGGCGCAAATCTGTGTAAAACTGTGAGGAAAGAGTAAAGTAATGGTGTATAAACCCATCTCTTGAGGGTTGCGGAGTGCGAGAATAGTTAACTGTGAGTGGTTTGGGGTGGGGTTTTTTTCCGAAACGTTCAAGAAGCAAGCCAGTGTTCTCGAGACGAAGCAAAATCTTCCTCCACGGACACGCCATCCGATTTTGACTGGGCAGTTGTCAGGGAAGGAGGTAACTTTCCTCATCAGTCTTCCCTTTTTATTTTTGCATGCAGGTAACTCACCGTTGGGCATCAAGATCGTTGAAATACAAGTTGCGGAAGCAGACGTGAAAAGAGCTTGTATCAGCCTCCCAAGGTGACATACTGGCTTGAAGATTTCTACTGCTTTGCAGTTCTATGTGAAGGCAATGGTTAGTTGTGGCGTCACATAAGGGAAGTCCTGTGTCTTTTGTCTGTGCATAGGCCTCTCGGCAATTAATTTTTTTCTTACAGTGCCTTCATTTGAATTGGCAATACTTCACCATTTTAGCAAGTTAGTGGTCATTTTTAAAGCCCTAACTGTAGGTGTCATACAGTCATACTTGAATTTTAATTTAACCCCCTTACGCATCTCACCTACGCCCAAAACCTATAGCTTAGAAGAACCTTCACCCTACATTTGTGAGAAATATCATAGACACAGAGTCCTCATACCTCCTCCTGTCTTGGAAATACGACAAATAAAACATCCTTGGCCTTTACTTTTACCTTTTTAATAATAAAACTTGACTTTCAAACAAAATTTTTGCGTTTTTGGTTGGTTTTCTGTTTTGTTTTTTTTTTTTTTAACTTGTCTCATTTTGTAATGGTTATGTTTGATAATGCTGCTTAGGCTCTGCTTGTGTAGGCTAGGAAAAAACTGTGCAGAGTGCCTTAAGTGTCTTTTAAAAATGTCATGCATAGTCATAACATGCATCTGTTAGTTCTTGTGTAGATTTAAGAAAATGAGATTAGAAGATCTAGAAGATTTAAGAAAAGATCAGATCAAATTTTTATTTGTAACTGTATAATATGAGTGTTAAGAATGCCCACAACTGTTTGTTTCTGCAGTAAACACTGTGCAACAAGTCAGTGTTCCAACTTTGCGTCAGACAGCAAATGTGTTAGTTTCCTTAGTAGTTCACTTAGGTGGGAGCATAGCTAGAATCAAAAGAAAGATCAAATCCTAAATACAGTATGTCCAAAAAAGTGTTAATCTGTTAAAAGGAAACCAAAAATCATTATAGTAATTTCAATACTTATGGTAGTAATATTCTGCTATTCTAAGAAATAACGTGTTTCTGCTGTAAGTGTGTACGCTATTGTGGCAAAAAATTCAAGAGGGTGAGTAATGAGGTTGTATGGCAGTTATACCTGAGGTGGATTCATCTACTTTCTAGTTATTAAATATTCTAAAAAATCTGTCTTTAATTGTATTTGCTGGCATAGTAACACCTGTACTTGTTAACAAGAAAAAGCTACATCAGTCAGGTATCTTGATTCATTGTTCTTATTGGAGAAAAGTGTAAGTATTTTGATCACAACTCCACCTCCTCCCCCCTCTTTAAAAGGGGAGATATTTACTATTTTTAGCATGTAAACCACCAGTTCATCTCAGAAAACATAAAGCATATGCAAAACTTTTGAGTATTTAAAGTGGAAATAAATCCTAAAGACAACCTTTATGAAAAAAGCCCACAAAATTAAGTGTAATACACAAGATGAACTTTGTTAGCGTTAAGTGGACTGTGTTACAAATCTTATTGTGCACATTTCAAGACGGTCAGGTTACCTGACAAGCTGATGACCTCAATTTGCTTTGCTTTCCTGTGGCTCATCAGCGATAATCAGTGTAATGTTAGCTTACTTGATTCTTCAAAGCTACGTTCAAACACAGGAAAATCTTCCCCAAAATAGACAAACTGTTTAGGTTTATTCAGCGTGACTAAGTCGTCTTACTAACAGAATGAAATGGGATGAAAGTCCAAGCAGAACTTTTAATTCATGGTAGACCATAGTTTTATAGATGCACAAGTGAAAAAGCTGATCTAAGTTTTATTTGAGCTGTCTTAAATATTTGTCTCAAACATCTCAGCAGTAGTATTTTTTGTTTTTTTTTTTTTTTTTCCTAAGGAGTGAAAAGAAGTTGAGATTGAGAATTGTGCCACTGAATTTTTGCTTGCTACTTTTTATTATTATTTATTTTAATCCTGTTTCAAGTGATGAGGACGTTATTTTAATAACTTTTGAATTGTGAGAAGCATACTGTGGTGGAGGTACAGTAACCATGAAAACCAATAGTTAATTATATGCCTATGAACCTGATGTCTGCTTATTGAGAAGGGTGAACTTGGGTTACTGAGATGTAATCATGCAAATAGACTTGAATCCTTCAGAGTCTGAAGAACATGGTTAACTTTATGTACATTTTTTAATGAATTTAACAGTGGATGTCCAGGTTTTTGAATAACTGTAGATAAGCTGCCTATAGGTAGCCCTTCTTACCCCAAGCAAGTCTATTTTCTCTGGCTTTGTAATAATATGTTAAAATCACTTTGTTTTTATTGTTCTTGCATGTGAGATAAGGTGAAAATAGTCAGGTGCATATCGCTGTGTTTATTAAGTATGCAACACAATGTTTTATGTACACAATCCTCATAACCTTTTTTTAGCCTTTGTATGTTTGTTTGCGTTTTCTTTACCTTGAAGCTAAAAAGTTTACCATATCACTGAAACTTATGTGACTAAGTTCTTTTCCTGGAGAGTAAAAGCTCCAGAATATGCCTAAGTGTAATACACTTGACTCAAAAATTGCAGTTTCCTATATCACTACTTCATATTGTGCTTGAAACATGGATTCACTTACATATTTTTATACCATTGATAGGAGCATCGTGCACTATGTGTTTTCTTGTTCTGCAGGCGCCTTGGCAAAGAGGATAAACAGATTATAATCCGTTTTGGTTTGAATATTAAAAAAGAATCTAAAGACTTGAATAAATCCACTAATTTAAAAGCTTGTACAATGATCTACATGAACAGCTGCTAAACCCACTACTAGTAATAAATTAGTTGGAATGACTTAGAGTTTAATGTAATTTAATTCAGGTATCAGCGGAGATTCACAGCAGTTGCTATAGTTGAGCCTATAAGCCCTCAGAAAATGAAACCCCTCCCAGTGCTGGATGTCACCAAACAAGAGCTTTTTACCCTAAGAATATGAATTAATTCAATTTTATTGTTTTGGTTCATGTTTTTATGGTTGCAAAAGGGAAAATGAGCATAAGTCTTAAGACAATGAAATGATACTATACACCTGCTGATCTAAGCTATGTTTTATTGATTACAGAAGTCAAAATTGAGTATATCCTCTTTAATGAATCATATGGGTCTTCTTACAGCCAAGCAAGCAGGGGGAGGAGAGCCATCTATTTTCTGGATTTTGATATTTGCCACCAATTACAAGGAGTTAGAAAGGCAAGAAAGATGATGTGTTATGCTTCAGGAGAGCAAAGTGAAGAAGATATATGTTGGGCATCTATAAATTTAGATGGGGCACTATAAAAAGGTTCTTAAGCAGCAAAGAGGGTTGAAATTCTAGAAAAGCCAGCCAAGCACACAAGAGGGAACAAGGGATCTAGGATATTTTTAGGTGTCAATTGCTGTATTTATTGATGGGATTGTACAACAGAATGAACAGTTTCTGAAGCTGGGAAATGAAGGCTTACTGCCATGCTTCAGGACCTTTTTTTGTTTCCATTAAAGTGAGTGAGAATCATTTTCTCTCCTCTATGGCTTGTGAATTAGCACTTGAACATCATTTTTCATCTTCCAGTAAAATACTGGCTGCACACAGGCAAAGTGTTCAGGTGATTAGCAGTGTTATTGTAATTGAAATCCTGAAGTGCTTAATAGGTGGGTCCCACTTAGCCTTAAACTATCAAAGATTAGGGCAGAAGGGATTGCATCACCAGATCAGATCTGAAGTGTTGTATCTTGTTTTGCTTTTCCTGTGTAATATGGGCTTCTTCTGTAGGATTATTTGCAACTTTTATTTATTTATCTAACTTTGCATTATTGCAGGAGCCTAAAATATTGGTTGTGCTTTTGGTTTTCTTTCTTGTCTGCATGTGAATTTTATGGCTATATTTTTTCATTTTACTACAGTTTGATTGTTACAGATTATAGGAAAAATGTTGTATTTGTAGTGCCATATGGAATACACGTTCTGTCAACCTTCCTGAGCAAGACATCTATCACCTGGTTGCCAGCAATAAGGGTGGAACTGAATGCAGTCACCCTTCCAGTGGTCCCTTTCAGTCTTGTGCTCCTAAGCTCAACCTCTTCAAAGGCTGCAATAATTACATCTTCAGATGGAAAAGAGAGAGAAAGAATTGTGATTCTCTGGGTCACAACATCTCTGAGTCACTGATCTGTAATGTTCCAGATTCAGGTTTTATATGCGTATTCCCCACTCAGCACACAACAAGCTGGAGAGTTGAATCTCCAGAGCTCAGAGATTCTGCCTACTTTGTGGGTGCATGCCCTTACAATTTTGTATCTACCCAGAAGAGTCGAGCAGAGATAAATGAGCTTGCTGACACTCAGCCCAGAATGTCTACATGATCAAGGTAAACATGGTATCAGCCTAGGTAGTAGGAGATGGAGTAGGAGTTGGAGACAGCTGTTGTACAGTACCACAACCTTTATTTTTTTGCAGTGATTCTAGCAGTCTGAGTGTCTAGATCTATCTAGCCAGAGAAGCCATAACACCGTACTGGAACATACAAAGTAGCAATCTGATCAGGAAGCAGAAATGGTGGGAAGGGAGAGGAGAGGGGGCAGTGCCAAGCAGAGTTAGCCAGCTGCTTCTTGAGTCCGTACTACAGCTGGGTTAGATATATAGGCTGTTTTTGACTAGGGGAGTCGGGACTTTTCCTTGGCTGCAGGAGTTAGTGTACCTCCCAACTAAGTCATAATTCCCTTTTGGGGATTCCTCTCTGCCCTCGTGAAGCTACTGCCCTTTCTTCCTCCCTACCTGTGCAGACACGCAAACACCCACTGGTAGTATACAGTTGTGGACAGCCAATATCAAATATGCTTTGTGAGCACTAGCATGTAGGGCACTGACTAATTTTTGGGTGAGGAAATAGTCCCTTCATTAGGTTGTCCACCTACTTTAAGTTACGCATGTGTTTACATGCCTTGAGGAATTAGGTTCAGTGTGCTGTAACAAAATGTATGAGACAGTAATGTAGCCTTATTTCTTATTTTATACTTTGAACTAAAATTTTCTTAGCAGAAGATCAGTAACAGATACTTGTTTTCATAAAACATTTGTAAAACAAGAAACACCTCTTGTACATTCCGTATCGGTTAGATATTAGGGATTACCTACAAGGAAGCATTGCAGTCCCAGTGCTGTCAAGCCAGTGAGAACCTGTTTGTTTGTTTGTTTGTTTGGGCTTCTCTGTGGAAAACAAACAAACAAACAAACACCTATAT
>VYZW01006799.1:35913-51402 GCA_013401315.1 Balaeniceps rex
GTACTGCTTCCTATGTCTATATGAAGGATTTTTTCTCAGTACCTTCTAAAATATGATTTATCTAAAAATGTGATTATCAAAGAGATTAAAAACTAGCTGGTTATTTTAGGGAGGTTGACAAGATTTTTTTAAAATTGTCTTTATTTTCACTTGTTAATGCTTTCTGCAAGACAGTAGGTGCAGAGTTTTTCAAAGATTTAAGGTAGAGCTAGCATTTCCTATTTGTATTTGAGACAGAGAAAAGGTTGGCAATTTAAAATTGTTTAAAATTTGTTACAGTACAAAGTTATTTTAAACTAGAGGGAGGAAAAATGCAGGAGAAAAGCTCTGAACAAGCTGTACTGATTTCTTGAACCACAGAAAAACGTAATTTAAACTTTGCATTTAGACAGCTGTTCAGAAACATTGCTTCAGTTTGATTTCTCCCAGTCATTGTTAGCTTCAATATTTTGCCTGGAAGAAAAGTAAAATTTTATATTTAGAATGTAAGGCTTGGATTCTGCTAAGTTTCAGTGGCATCAGTTGTCACACATCTTTGGACATACATCTTTCTTTTCCTGATCAAGTTTGCTTATGAAAAGACATAAATTGGGCTGGAGGGAGGAGAATAATATGTAAACTAGCTAGCACTTTTCAAAGTTTAATGAATGATTTTTCATATTAGGGTCCTTAGACTTCCTGAGAGCAGTCATTTTCTGGGGTCGCATACAGTTTCTAAGAGACTGCATAGTGAACAAACCAGGATGGGCTATGGGGTACAGTATTTATGTAGAGAGAATTTCTAAATAGTTCTGTGCCTCAAATGGAAAAGTTTGAAAACCACTGATCTGAAATTATACTTAAAAAGGTGTTTTAATGCAGTTTCTCAGAAGTTGCTATGTAGATATTCTGCAGGAATGCTTACCATGTGTACCGAAGGCAGAAATGTACCTGAGATTCTGGCACTGGCCTTGTTTTCCAAAAATAGGATGCAAAGTACCTAGCATTTGAAAAGCCTAACAGGAGATCTTCAGCAACAAACTGAAACAAGTGTCTTGGTTAAGCATGTGTATATATGCATTATGAAAACATGCTGAGATTGTTTCCTGCTAGTGAAGTAGTGTCTTATCAAGAAATATTGTCAGCGTTGTATAATAAGAAGTTGTCTTTTTCAGTATTGTCCTTCTTTCTTCCCCTCCACCCTTCTGTTTCAGTTCATGTGACTGGACTTTGTACCCATTTACCGATAAGAAGTGTGCAGCCATCTTGTTTGAAAACTAGAGGCAGAAACTGAAACAATTCCGTGCTGCAAGGTAAAATGCCCCTCCTGCCCCAAGTCTATCATTTATATATAGGTTCATTGTAAACATTGAGGTCACATATAGTTGGAGTTCATATTGTTTCACAGCTCAAAGGAAATTCTTCATGGCAGGAAATTAGCAATTATGAGAAGAAATAACGTATGCGGTGGTGTCTTTTCCTCATTTAACTTAATGCAATGTATTTTATATAAGAAAGAAAAAAAGGATGCTAATACTGTCTACTTTTGTCTGTAAGATACTATCAACTATAGTGGCAAATTATTTTGTAACAAAATGCACTTCGTTATTAGGTATTGCAATGGAGTAGAACATTCTCTGCCTAGAACAGGTTAAGAAGAGTATAAGCTTTACTTGAATTGTGAAAGCATTTTGAACAAAAAAGAAAGCAGGGTGTTTGTGAACTAGAACATTTTCCAGCTGTGCAAGAGTGGTTTTTCTCTTACCACTTAAGCTCTGGTTGTTTAAAAAGTAATGTTAAAAGTGTATGTAATTTTGATTACAGACTCTGTTTCAAGAATCAAATGGAAATTAATTGTTAAATAGTTTTGGAGGGAGTTAGGTTCTGAAATAAGCTTGTAGTTTTGAAGTGACTCTGGTTTGTGTGCAATGTATGTAATCTGCCAAATCCGTTTGATTCAAAGGTGGAAGCCTGCAAGACTTAACTGTGACTTTTTAAGTGATATTAAATAAATCTAATCTCTTCCTTTGTAATCTCATACACATCCAACCTGCTAGCTGGGTGTAAACACAACTACTGAGGGGACAGTATCAATAAGAGAAATCACTGAGATAGAGAATATGGCAAGGAATAATAGAGAAAGAGAAAAGGTAAGGAAAAAGTCATCACTTCTGAATAGGTTGTATCTGCCAGGCTTAAACAGAAAGACTACATTTGGGCAACAACACTGAGACAATAAGAAGGAAGATGAAAAAGGAGAAGCCTATTTAACCAAAACAAGCGTTGAACAGGATCTGACCACACATATTGCTTGCTATGCAGTTTTGTAATGACTCGTTAATAATATGGATTCCATACATCCTGTTTTCTCACAAACATTTGTTGCTTCTGCCCTTAGGGGGCTCTCTATGTGGATTTTAGTAAGTGCAGACCTGTGTTAAATCCGTCAGACCAGCAGCTGAGGCTGCTTTGATACCTGGAGAGCCACAGTCACCAATAGGGAGCACTGTATACTGCTGGCCGTTGGAAGAGCCTGTGTTGTGGGGAGAGAAGACATGGAGGAGGCAAGCAGCAAGACGCAGCAGCATCAAGAGTAGTAATGGTAGAGTGGTGGTGATAATAGCAGTACCTGGTCAAGCAGAATCAGAGGAGTCAGGCAGCTGCATCCAAGAGGTATTCAGTCTGCATTTAGATTGATGGCACATTAATATGAGATTCTTGAGTAGGAAGGGATTTAGAATAGGGTAGGGCATGGTTTAGAAAGATTAGGATTGCAGAAGAGTTTGTGGGGTGGCTTCTTGATTGTATGAGAGGAAGCTTGGGGATGAGGAGGAATGAAATAAAATTAGGGTGAGAAGACAGGATATTTGAGATGGATTGTTAAGTGCTTAATAAGAATTGTGGCTATGGCACTCTGGGCTGTGAACATACAAGTTTGAACTGCTTCAGGTTCACAATGATAGTAATCTTGGATTTTTTGCATCCTGGATTATATGGTGGTGTATGTGAACATGCTTTCTGCAGGAATCCCTAGTGTTACAAAATTTGTTTAATTAGAATTCAAAGTCAGTAAGCTAGAAGGCTACTTTATCCTCTTTCTTTTTTAGTTTTTTTTGTTTGGTTGGTTGTTTTTTTGTTAATGTTTATATTCTGCACTGCTGACATAACTGGCAACTATGATGGAGAAAATTAGAAGCTGTTGATATGGATTAGTCATTTACAAAAGTTACTCTTAGCTATGTAAGAAGTGTCACATCTCCAGTTCATGTAAGTGATTATAGTAGACAACTGGATATGTTTTCTATTATAGCAGTTGCCTAATAATAGCAGTAAAGTATTAGTCCCAAAAAATGCATGTTGGACAGAGGGAATGATATGTTCTTTTTCACTGATGAACAGAATCCATCCTTTAAAAACATAAAGTTGTATTGTACCTAAAGGCACACAGCGAAGGAAAATGTCCTTTCTTAAAAACTTATTTAAAGACATTCTGATACGATTGAAAAAGCATGTTATTCTCTTCAAACATACTTGCAGCATGCTGCAGTCCAGGCCAAAAGATAATGAGACCCCTGGAGCTATTATTGAGACACTGTTAAAGTGTTAAAAGGAAGTTAATACTGGTGTACCACAAGAAAATGGAAAAAATGCCTTTTTGGAATACTTTTTATATTTATTTATGCTCTTAAAATGTCATACAAAATAAGGTGAAAATGAAGTGAATTACTATAGTTTTGAGCTAATGATAATTTTCATTTTGTTGTGTTGGGATTTTTCCTCTTAGCTCCTACGTGCAAAGGGATGGTGTTCTGTTTTAACAGCAAGAATTTACAAGTTTCGTAGAGTCCTTATGAAAGAGAGAAGGAAAGAACTAGAAAAAAGAAAGGGAAGAGGAGGGAGAGGGAAGGAGGAGGGGAGGGGAGGAGCAAGAGTTTTCTACTCACACAGGGCAGAAAGAACCTGGATACGTTGTGGCTTAAACTGCTGTTTTTCCTGTATTGCTGTAATAAAATATATGCATTTCTACACTGTTTGTTCAAGATACTTTTTTTTCTGTCAGACTCTAGGACCCACTTAGCCTCTTCTTGTATTGTAGGCAGATATTTTTAGTCTTAGAATTGTTTGTTGTTTCAGACATCTTTCATTTTAAGACTTTTATTCTAGTTGTTGCCTAATCCTATGATGTTTAATTTCTATTCCTCAAACATTTCACCAAGCTAAGTATATTCACAATTTTTTTTTCTTAATGTGGGAGTAAGTCAGTTATTCCTTTGTGCGCTTACTGAAATTAGTAAATGATCAAATCTTTGGAATTTGGATAAAAAGTTGGCTGATGTATATGCCTTATTTTGTAAATGTCTTTGCCCTTTGGCTTGCACATTTTTTGTAAGTTTCTGATCTATATAGGTTGCAGTCAGCCAGCTGTATAACCACTATGCAGCTCATAATCCTTCTTTTCCTAATTGTGCAAGTGTTCTTTTCAAGGTAGATATTTTCTTGGTTTGCAAGACCACCTAATTTCATGATCCTTGCCTTTTGTTTTCAAATGTGTTTTCCAATAATTGAATTTTATTTTAAACCTAATTTGTACTTTTAGTGTTTAGAATTAATAATGCTGGTGGAGTATCTCTGCATTAGAGCTGGTTAGAAAAATGACTTCCCATCTTACTCCCCCCCCCCCCCCCNAAGTAAAAATTATGAATGGATAATTCTATTCTCTTTGTTCTAATTTTGCATTAGGTCATAAAAAATGGGTGGTTTGGGGGTTAGTCTTTTAACCCTGTTTAAAATAACATAGTAAAAATATCTCCCGACCCAAAAGAACAAGAACAGTGGTTTGGTTTCACCTTGTAAACAGGCTATTTTTCTAGGTGTAAAAGTAAAGGAAAACAATTTCATTTTTTAATTGCTACATTTTAAAAAACTTTTTTTGCTTTAAGATTTCTTTGTTTCCTCCCACTAGAAAGATTTTTGTCAAAAAAATTCCAAACAATTTGTCATGAAACACGTTGATGACTATTTGCAGAATGAGGACATACCACTCCCTAAATACTAGTTGTATGCCAGAAGTAACATAAACCAGATTTTCCTTTGTTTTAGAAACTGTAGAGAAGGAAATTGGTCTTCAATAAGCAGCTACACTTGTTTATTTTAAATGTCTCTTAGTTGTGCAAATTAAGAGGAAGGAGAAGCTATTCATTTATGTCTTGTGAGCCTGTTGCTTACACCAGCAATACCATAAGTCAGTTGATCTCAAGTTGAATTATTTTTTACTTAAAAAGCTTTGCCATTTCTCTCCCTGGTAAAAGGTTCACTTTTAGAATCTAAATGGATTGGATCACAGCAAAGAAACTTTTGGCTAATGGTAATCAATGAAAGTAATTTGCCATTGGATCCATTCATCCCTTTTCATTTTAAATGTAGTGAGTTGACCCTGGCTAACAGCCAAGCACCCACACAGCTGCTCGCTCACTTCCTTCCCCCCCTCCCAGTGAGACTGGGAAGAAAATAGGAGGAAGAGGAGTGAGAAGACTCATGGGTTGAAGTAAAGACGGGGAAATCACTTACCAAGTATTGTTGTGGGCAAAACAACTTGGGGAATTTAACTTAATTTATTGCCAGGTAGCATAAATATTTAATTACTGATTGGAGTATTGGGAAACAACAAAAAAGGACACACATTTAAACATGCAGGAAAAACACCTTTCCTCCCGCTTTCCCTGGTTCAACTTCTGATTCCTTTCTTCCACCTTCCCAGTCTTCACTTCACACCTTCATTCTAGACATCTCCTGCAGTGTTACTGCTGCAGGTTGCACTCAGTCTCTTCAGGAATGGGTGGCACAGAAGGACGAAGTCAGTGCTTAGCCTGTTTCCCTCTGCCACTCCTTGTTGCTCACTTTTTTCCTGTCCTCTGGTGCAGGCCCTCCACAGGCCACAGTCCCTTTGGGCACATACCTGCTCCAGTGTGGAGCACCTCCTACTGCTCTGGCCTTGTTCCCTCCTCCTCCTCTCTCTCTGCCCCCCACTTCCCTTCTCTCGGTGTTCCTTCCCTCCAGTGTTTTTTGCCATTTCTTAAATATGTTTCCCCAAGGTGCCACCAGCTTGGCTGATGGGCTCAGCTGTGTCCTGCAGTGGGTCCATTGCAGAGCTGGCTGTAACTGACTGTGTTTGGCACAGGGCAGCCCCTTGTCTCTTCTCACAGAGGCCCCCCCTGCAGCCTCCCACTGCCAACACATTGACACCTCCATCCAATATATTACCATGAAAAAGTGGTGTTGGTTTCAGTAGCTTGGTAAACTGAGATAACCCAAATGCAGATACAAGCGATATTTTGTTTTGATAAACACGGGAGGAGTGTTTTTTTCTTATACTCTAATGCTTTGTCTAATACATGTTCTTTCTAATAGTGTTTCTGGGAAAGAATGCAAAGGTTGGACGTAAGTAATAGTCCAGACACAACCATTTCCTAAACGATTAGTTTACGTACCTTCTAATACAGCCATTTTCAGTCTCTGCAATGAGACAGATTGAACAGCTCCTTGGGGACAAATGAGAGGGCTGCTTTCAGTACCCCTTTCTCCATCAAATGATCTGAGTATATCTATATTGTATGATAAGTACACCATTACTCTCGCTTCTTCTACCCCTTATGTGACAGGACAAACATGTGCATCACTGTCCCGTGATGAGAATGAATGCATCCCCCATGGTGTGATGGGAGTCAGGGGAACATGTGTGACAATTGAGCATGTGAGTAGGTGCATTCCAGTGACATGACCAAAATGTAAACTACCCGAGTGAATTGCTGGACAGTGCCGATGCACATTAACATGGTTGTTCTTGTCACATGTTAGGAGCTAAAGCGTTTTTTCTTCGGTGACAAGGACTTCATGAAAGAAGTTAATAGGATCTAGTAATGACTGGCCAATCATAGGCTGTTTTGGTTGCCTTGTGTGTAGCCCTTAGGCAAGAGGGCAACAGGGAGTAGGCTGTGAACCACAGTCAGGCTGAGCTCACAGTCTGTTGGTTGGTCACTTCTGACAACGTGTTCCTTGAAATATCATCTGGCTTGAGTAATAGTGGGGAATGTAATTTCTGTTCTGTCAGAACTCTGTCACAGATAATGTTTATTTGTCTGATCAGACTTGTGATTGTAACCTAAATACAGGGTTGACTACAGCTGACTTCAATCAGAGAATTACCAATATTCCTATAAAATAATCCTTCTTGTAGTATGTAATCACTCTTATATCAAATATCTTTTGTTTGAGAGTAACGAAAGAATAATTTAAGATGGAATATCCATCAGATTGCTATACAATCCGGACAGGAAAAATATGCATTCCTTGGAGCAAAATTTTGCAACTAAAACTCATGAAGAGTTGTCCCTAGTTCTCAGATTTCAGTGGAATTGCTTACAGAGTAAGAAACTGTTACACCAGTAAGGTTGGTAGAGCAACTTACACTAATTGAAAAATGTAGTGGTTGTTTATAATACAAAGTTGTTTTTTCATATTTTATGCTGAGCGCACACAGGCAGCCAACCATCAAGGTGGGATTTATTTCATGTAACTTTATTCCTTTTGTATACATCTAGTCTAAACTAGGTGCTTAGGGTCTCTTTCTAGTCTGTGGAAAAAGATCACAAGCATCGCTTGTAACATTTCATTATATCAATCTTAAGAAGAGATGAATCATCCTCTTAAGGTGCCTGTCTCTTCCTATTAATTAGGGAAGAAGCCTAGATAATTAGCTCAGACTAAATGCATAACTTTAAGATTAATAAATTCAGATGGATTCGTTTGCACCATGAGTGCCTAGTTGATATGGGCCATCTAGGCATTTAACTTCTACATGGGTAAAATTAATATTGGCTGAATGCAGCCTTTTCTCAATTTTTGTATCTGGTATTGATCAACTGTATTGAGAGCCCTTGACTGTGATCGTAATGCAAGTATAAATAACAGTAGAGCTGTTTTAAAAATAATCCCACACTTTGAGAACAAATTAATGCAAATGCAACTTCTCTTTTCTTTAAATGAAACATCCTTTTGGAAATAGTGTAACATACTGGATCATTTTATTGATGTGCTGCTTGCTGGCTTTATGTAGCAAAGAAAAATTAACTGGCCATTTCACTGCAATTTTTCTGGTAAACCACCTTGACTAGAAAAGTGGTTGTAGCTAGAGGAATATTACGTTATAAAATCCAAATCTTGACAGACTCCAGAGGGTGCCAGTGAGTAACTCAGAGGAGAAAGATGGGCGTTCAGGGGTTTTGAGGGGGTTGTTTGATTCCTCCTGTTAGGTTTCATGTTTTCCTCCGATAGCCATTTAAAAACTGCCATTTCAGTGAAAAAGACTTAGAAAATGCTTTCAAACTGAAAGAAATTAAAATCTAGTGTTAACTGGTTGGCCATTTGTCTTACTGTCCCTCCAAAGACTTACAGCAGGACTTACTTACCAACATCTGTGCACTATCCCTGTGAAGGCAGTGTATTGTTGGAGTTTAGTGTCTCAGTCCAATGTTACATGTAATTAGACTTTTTTTTTTCCTTTTTAAACATTTTGTGGACTATTGCTTTGAATATGAATGGAAACTCAGAAGAGACCAGTTTGGCTATAGTTGGGTGAAGGTCAAGAGACTGTAACCAGTCAATGAGATGAAACTATATTTTATATGTTGGTGCAATTCAAATGGACGTAATGAAACTCTTCTGTTAATTCCACATGTGAGACTCACAGAGCTGTACAGTCTTTATCTGCCTGCTTATCATAAAAACAGAAGTGCAAAGTTTTAGTCACACAAGTTCTTCTTCCTCATGTCCATCTGAACTCTTGAAGAAGGCAGTTTCAAAAATTGTCATTTCACATATCATCTAGCTCTGGTATATTTAAAACCCCCTGAATCGACAGCTCCCAAAACTACTAATTAAGCTAGATATCATGGATGGGTTTAGCTAAGCCCTCAAAGTATGTAAGCAAGTGTCATATTACATTGGTTAATATAGCGTTATAAAGTTCTTACTCTAATAGGCATACATATTAAAACAGATACTTAATAATAGCATGTCAGCAGCTTTACACGTCGTCAGTCAGCATCATGTTATATTTGCTAAAGTTGATACGGATTTCAGAAACAAAGCTTTCTCATCTCTCTCATCTTTCTGTTCCATCAACATCTAATGGTAATTTATTATATATCTACACTAAACACAAGATGTGTGCAGGGAGATACAAACCTAAAGTCCTTGTGAAGTGGTGAACTGTAAAGACAGAGCAGAGCTGCATCCACCATACATGCTCACACATCTTAGTAGTGTCCAATTACTGAATCTGAAAGATTTCTAATTGTTTAGAACACTTGCCTCTGGTTTCAAGTAAATGACATGACACAGTCACTGTAGTTACTCATTATTAGCTTTTTGTTTTTAATGAAAGGATTTTTCTCTTTCAGTTTGGTGCATAGGCACGGCAAATAGGACGACTACCTGTGTTATCTTGTGTTTCTCCTATATTATGTTGCTGACCAGAGCAAAATTAAATTTGTAATGAGCATTTGGCTAACAGAAGGAATATTGCAAAACAGTAATCATGGAAAAGAGTATATGCTCTAATATGTGTATGTAATTATACAGGGGTTTTATTACAAATAAAATAATGGCATTATATCACAAAAGATAATCTTATCTTCCATTCAGTTTATAATTTACTACCAGAAATAATGTTTATTATTTATTCATGCTACCATTAAGTTCTGTAATTCAGTTGAGATTAAACTAGCAAATTTTTGAGAGACCATTTAAAAAAGATACTTAAATTAAACTTATATCTGATGGGGGCTGTGTCGCTTCATCTCTATTTGATTCAGACCCAGTTATTAATCATGCTTGAACAAGAAACATGATTATTTGTTCTGGCGTTTTTCCCAGCACGTTAAGTGAAATTTCTGTCTTAGAATGAGACAACTTTTAATAAATTAAATACAGATTTTCATTTATGTACATAGTTACCTGAAGATGCATATTGGAATCTAATGGCACTTTTCAGAAAAGCGTTCCAGCTTTTTTACTAGCATGGATGCCAGTTTACAGATACAGACAGACCCAGCCGTCTTTGCCCACACTGTGAGAGGGCTGAATGCAAATCAGTTCCTACCCGGAAAACAAATTGTCCCAATCTGGCCTTGAATCTGAACTGCCTAACCAATAGGCAGGATGGAAGATTCCTGTGTCCTTGGGCTTTTCTGGAAAAAAAAAAAAAACAACAACTAGTAGGCACGTCAGATGTGCCTGGACCTGAGGAAATGGGAGGAGCATGTCTGGCTCTTGAGGGCTGGAGAAGATTCTGAGAAGGTCTCTTACCAGGGAGGAGGAGAAACAGCAAAATATTGAAAAATCAGCATTAAAAAATAGTGAGTTTACACTATAAAAATAAGTATTAAAGCAATCATATTAAAGAAATTGAGTTACTAGTGTTCAATTAGGATGCTGTAACTGACTTTTTGCATGGTCTTAGCTTGTTGCAAATGCAATGTTTGTCTAAATGAATTGGCATTAGGAGCAGGCCAAAAGCGTATGGTTTTATTTCTCTTTTCACAGTCATATGACATAAAAGATGCAATAGATATGACTGACTTGTAAGAGAGGAATTAATTGAGAGATTTGAATGAAGCTTAAGCTGATACCAGAAAATTATTAATAGTATATAATATTATTTTACCATTTGTTACAATTTAAAAACTTACTTTTTTGTTTCTCATGAAGCTGAGGAGATTTCTTTTTCCAGAATCTTGTGGAGGGCAGGGTTGTCTTCTAGTTTGTTTACAGTGTGATTTTTATGACTCCTAGGTGAGTTCTGACATTCAGTTAAGCAAGGTAAAAGGTAAAATCTTTTTTTTTTTTTTTTTGCTTATCACTTAAGGAGAGCACAGCATTTTTTAATGAGGTGAATTTCTTTAAATGTTGCTTATTTCATCAGAAAATACGATACCTTCAAGGATAAAGTATATTAAGCATTTTCTCAAAGGGTTCTGTTATATTAGAAGAGTAGTTTAGAGATAAATTGCTTAATTGAACTGAATAAAAATGCTGGGATGATTCAGTTGGGAAGAGGGCTTTGAAAGAGTTTCATATCATTGTTCTTGTAAGAGATGCATGTGTCTGTAGTAATCAGCATAAGGATGAAAAAACTAGCCATATCTTGAGCCAGTTAGCCTTAGGGGGGCAGGGAGAAAGAAAACTCTTCAGTTTCTCGATGATCTTAAAGATCTTTTCCAACCAAATGTTTCTATGATTCTATGATTCTACATGATCTGCCAACATTTTTTAATGTAGAAAACTAAAACTTAAAAGAAGTGTTTGGTAAATTCATATGAAATACCAACAAATCGTGGATTTTATCTATTATTTGTTTTCACCCATTTGTTCTTACATATTTATACTTAATTTGTTTTAATACAAATAAAAAATATGTATTAGAATGCCAATAATATAATTTGAAGATATGTAGAAAAAGTAGAATATGTGTTTATATACACCCACATGCATGTGCAGATGTGTATATCGACACATCTATGTATGTATGCATGTGTATATGTTCATATACAAAGATTAAAGTATTGTAGTTTGAAATAGCATGTATGAAATCCAAATTCTTATATGGCTCTTGTTGTAGGAAGTTAAGCATCTTCTTAAATCTACTCAACTTTGCGGCCACCTGGGAAAGAAAGGAGGTGCTATTATTCCTATTATACCACAGGAAAAGTGAAGTGGGGATTAAAAATTGCACTTATGTGTCCTACATGCAATTAAGGAAAAATGTTGCCACCTGAATCTAGAACATAGGCCTTCAAAGCTGAAGCCTACTGCAGGAACATCTGAAGGATGTTGTGGAAGTAAAAAAAAAAAGCAAATTGGTTCAATGCAAAAAAAAAAAGTTACTTGGTTCAAAATGGACTATAACAGATTCATGAAAGTAAAAAGGTCCATGGGGACCTATTGAATACAGTGCTCTCCTGTCCAAAATACCCTAAATACTGACTGCCAAAAGCTAGAAGCGCGAACTAGTAATAGAATATACCTGCCAAGTTTCTTACGTTCTTTCCTTAAGCATTTGGATTGGCTGCTGTTGGAGACCAAATACTACGTTAAGTGATAGCTTTGTCTGATTTGGTGCAATCATTTTCATGTTAGGTCTGCACATGCCTGTCTTTTCACCATTAAAAACCCTGGTGTGACACAGACGAGCCTCAGCGTTCTCGGAGCTTCATTCTTCTCACGTCCTTCCCTTTTTACTCCTCCGTACTTCTTTGCTGTTGTCTTTTCCACTCAATTTCATCCATCCAATTTTTCTTGCTTTCCAAGCACATGCCTTCAGGATTGTTGTGGTTTAATCCCAGTTGGCAACTAAGCACTACGCAGCCACTCGCTCACCCTCCCCCTGCCCCCCGTGGGACAGAGGAGAGAATCGGGAAAAAAAGTTAAAACCCGTGGTTTGAGATAAAGGCGGTTTAATAGGACAGCAGAGGGAGAGAAAATAATAATAATAATAATAATAATGAAAAAAATATACACAACAAGTGATGCACAACGCAATTGCTCACCACCCGCCGACCGATGCCCAGCCCATCCCTGAGCAGCGATCGCTGCCCCCCGGCCAACTCCCTCCAGTTTATATACTGAGCATGACGTCATATGGTATGGAATACCCCTTTGGCCAGCTTGGATCATCTGTCCTGGCTGTGCCCCTTCCCAGCTTCTTGTGCACCTGGCAGAGCATGGGAAGCTGAAAACGTCCTTGACTAGGGTAAGCACTACTTAGCAACAACTAAACCATCAGTGTGTTATCAACATTATTCTCACACTAAATCCAAAACTTCAAATCCAACACTATGCCAGCTACTATGAAGAAAATTAACTCTATCCCAGCTGAAACCAGGACAAGGATGCATGAAAGTCTGCTGCAGAAAGAGTACAACCAGAGTTGTTTGGATTAATTTTTTTTCCTGTTTCCTTGTTGATTTCACTTCAGGGACATGATATCAGGTGGAGGCAAATAGCCCAATGCGGGAGAGTGTCTACAGATACTCCTTTGGACTGGAGGAGAATCCATCAATATTGTATCAGAGACATCTTTCAATAACATTTTTTTTGTTGATTTGCAAAATGAGAAGTGGAGGTACTAAATGAGGCTAACTTCTCCAGGAATAGATCCAGACAATAAGAGATTCTCAGCCACTTTGCAAGTGACAACGATCCAGTTGATACTGGGCACAGCTAGTGTTAACTTTGCCGTGTAGATTTATTTGAAAATATTGTATGAAGAGGCTATATAACATACACAACAGAAGATTTTAAATTTTAACCAACGTGATTAATTTTCTTAGGTATTTTGGTGAATAGGTTATTTTCCTGCTGACGTTGTCTCTACACAGATTTGAAATTGCTTTAAAATTCAGATAAAATGTAGTCAGTGAATTTCTAAGAAATTTCACTCATTTTTTAGTTTTCTTTCATTCCAGAAAATAAAATACAGCTATTACTCCACTTTCCAACAGTAACTTTGCTCAGTAAAAGAAAAATTAATTTGTTCTGTTCATTAGTGGCTAAAGACCCCACACATATTCAAAAAGACTGCTCTCCATAGCTCCATACCTTCTAAATAAAACACGAGATGCTTTGCTTGGACCAGTTGAGTTAAACCTTGGAATTACTGTTTGTAAAACTTGCAAAACAGATAGCTTTGTGACTTTAAAATGATGGGTTTATTAGTGGCAGGAGAATATATTTCTAGGTTTTATTCAGACAATGTGAAGCCTACAGCACAACTGAGGGCGCTCAGTAATTCTGTGAAATAAATGTGCAGGTCCTTTGAACATCTGTGCGACTCTATATATAATGTCACCAACATATATGTCACCCTTTTCAACATCCCTGTTACCATGGGCCTTGAGACTCTCACAGTCTGACCAGTGGAGTAGGAGCATAAGATACAGCAGCAGGTTGTTCCTATCTTATGGGTCAGTGTGTTAGTTGTTCTCTTGCAACACATGGGAAGCAATTCACGCTTGTTTGTCCTACCAGAGAAGAAAAGTTAATCTACTGTGCAGATTAAAAGTTTGCACTGTGGCAGGTGCTACACAGCTTCATTAGTATGGTAATTTGATGAAGGGTTGGTTACATGCATCCTGCCAAGCAGAACTCGGTTAGTGTTTTAATCTTAAAGTTTGTGTATGTATTTTCCATGTCTGAAATGGAGTAGATTGCTTCCCATGAAGTAAACCAGGTAATGATCTGTTGCCACAGTGATAAGGCTGGGATCTTTAGGTGTTGTCAGCTGAAGTCTAAACCAGAACTGTTGTCATCACAGTGAGGCAAATGGGTTATAAAGTGTACGTTAAGCAGTAAAAATTAGCTAATATACTTATTAGTGTTTTAACTGTATGTGATACAGCACTAAAAGAGTTAAAATCCTCTTTGCACCTATACTTTCTGACAGAATGGCAATAATGAAAGTTGGGAATCAGAAGTCCCAGTCTGTCTTGGTTGATCCCCACTATCTTGATGCCTTCTCGCTTTTGTGTTAGTTGGAAGAGCCTGCGCAGGCTCTTCTTTCCAATCAGTTCCTTTCATCTTCCTTAATCATAACTCCTTAGCTCTTTCATCCTAGACACTCCCAGTTCTCTCACCTCTTTTCCTTGATTTGTTTTCCTATCCACTGTCATACTATCCCTTCGAGTTTCTTAAACCCTCTACCGTTTCAACCTGCAATTCTCATTCCAGCTGGGTCTCAAGCTTCCCTTCTTGCTCTTTATTCAACTCAGTGCAAGCTTTTCCAGTTCTGACTACTTCATCTTCACTACAGATACTTTTACCCACTGCACCTCACTGATTTATGAATCTGTCTCCCCTGATGTCTAGTCTCTTTGTACCAGCTCTTCCAGTTCTGGCTTCTTTATCTTCTCTCCAGTTACTTTTATCTACCATAACTCACTGATTTACAAGTTTTTTCATTTTTGACCTGCGGTCCCCATTCTCTCCAGAAATTCTTGTTTCTAGGTCCTTTTCCTACTCTTTCACTTTCAAATTTCTACCTCAGTCTTGGTTTCCTCCGCTTTCCTTCTTGTCCCAGCATAATCTAGAGTGAAGGTGTGACTCATGTCTCATCTGCATTTGAAAAAGGCTGCCTGCATCCAGAAAAGATGGGAGTATTACTAGGGGCAAAAGAGAGACAGTCTCTGTGCTTTTTTGATGTGTATAGCTGGCACAGTCCGTCACAACCTGGACGCACTCAATTTCAGCCAGGGCATAGTCAATGCAGTTTAAAACAGATATGACAAGTCCCTGTTTAGGTAAAATAGCATTCATAGCACGCATATCTGTAATAGACTGCTTTTTTATCATAAAAGCATATAATGGTGCATAGTATTGTGTACAATACCCTAGTCTGGTTCAGTCCTCTGATTATTACCACTGCTGGTTATGCAGGTTGGCAGTGATGAGGTTGCA
>VYZW01006802.1:2053-20958 GCA_013401315.1 Balaeniceps rex
GTCCTGTGAGAAAGTTAATCATGTACTCAGAGACTGTAAAAATACACATACAGACAGATTAACATCGCACAGCCAAATCTAGCTGCTGCATTTCTTAGCCTCAGACTGTTTGACTTGATATTCTTTTATCATAGTTTTTTTAAGCAATTCCCTAAGTATTAAAGCAGCAAACATATGAACAAAGAAAGCTAGAACCTTATGACTCCTCTGAACAACATTAGAAGGACTGGAATCTTTAGAGATAATGAAGCTTTTCAACAAGCGAAGCTTTAGAGTAATATAAACAGTGAATTTTGACACATTATATGGATTGACCAGTATAGTGGTACTTGGCCCTATAGTATAGGGGTATATGACCACTTAACCACTAGATTTCATAATTATTTCTTAAATCAGAAAGGATGTGGAGCATACTAGGGAATCCTGGGCTGCATTTCAGGTTTTATAAAGCAACGTGCTAAAGATCTTTCTGTTGTCTCCATCCCAGCCTTCTTCCTTCTGCATTTTTTTCCATTTCTTTTGCCTCAGCCTGTCTCTTTCTCCCTCTAAACAGCCGAGAAATCAAATGGTCTAGCATTCCTTTCCCTCTGCATATAGCTGGAACATTTCTAAAGCTCAGTTCATTGTAAAGTTTTTAGTTTAGCTTGGAAGATATCAAAAGACAGATATTTCACCACGTTTCTCACAGCAGTTTAATGTTCTAGAGGGGAATCATTAGAGCTGAATGAGGTATTGAGAAATAATTCACTTGACAAAAAATGTGACACAGCTATCAATGGAGTTGGTTTGAATTCACCAAATATTTTCCATTCTTCAATATTTGATACATAAGTTGCTGCAGGTGTAGTTTCTTCTTTTACCCTGTAGCCCTGTGGCTGAACAGTCCTCAGGGTTATAAAACCCAAGTGTGATTTAATGGATCTGAACTGCTGGCTCTCCTCTTTGTCTCAGTGGTACATTATATAATGTGGAGCATGGAAACGGCTCCAACAGGAGATTCAATTTTTTCTAAATTAACAGACAGCATTTTTACTGGGACACCTTAATGAAAGTTCATTAGCAAAGAAGGGTATTAAATCTCTATCTTCATATTTCAGAAGTGCTGTTTGAGGAAAGAAAAATCAACTTCTTCCTTTCTTTTTTTCCCCCTTATAAACATCACATCAGGCATTCTGAAGTGGGATGTGTTAATTTCAGTATGGTAAATGGATGCTGCAAGTCAAAGATGTTAACATGATCCCATCTCTATATAATAAGCAATTAAACAAGGTCTGGGATTTTGAGTACAAAGAGACTTTGGTCTGCCTCACAGAAATTCCTGTATAAGTGATCACCATTGAGTAAAGCCTTTTTGAATTATTTCTAAAGATGGAGAGAAAAATGACAGTAGAACATTTTAAAAATGAAGGACTGAAAAATTATTTTATTTTTAACAATTTCCTGATTTTCCTTTGCTGGAAACAATCTTTGTAAAAGAAAACCTTTTAGTGCTGTAGGTCAGACAGTGCTATGTACAGTTCTGGTCTCAGCGTTTCAAGAAAAATATTGTGGAATTAGAGAAAGCGTACGGAAGAGCAACTAAAATGATTAAGGGGAAGGAGCTCTACATTATGAGGAGAGACTAAAAAGGCTTGGCTCTTCAGTTTGGAGAGCAGAAGGGTGGGGGGTGATGGTTTATAACTGAGGTTTACAACAATTATAGAAACAGTGAATAAACTGAATGCAGAACTGCTATTCATGAAATCCTGCAGTACAAGTAGAAACTGCGCAATGAAACTATCAGGTGGCCAGTTTAAAACAGTTAAAAGGAAGTAGATAGTAAACTTCTGGGATTTGCTGCCATGGGATTGTGTAAAGGCAGAGAATATCAGCCAATTTAAAAAGGGATTAAGACTAATACATGGACAACAGCTCCATAAATAGATACTAAAAGCACTGGGCAGAGATGTACCCTCTTACACCTCCGACACAATAATTGTGGATGCTGGTCAAGGAGATGGACCACATAAAGTGTCCAGTCTCATGCATTCTCCCTATATAGCTTCTCCTATTATCACTATTGGAGACAGAATGGTCTTGATGGTCTGACCCTGAAGAGCATTTCTTTTATGTTTCTGTCAGTGTCTTATGTATGATTGCAAAAGCTGGAAGAGCTGGGAGTAATGTCATCTTGAGTGAGACAGTGGTATCTATGAGTAGCAATGAATTCCATCTTCTGATGCTCTTTTAATTCAGAACTGAGTACCAAATGGGAGTTTCTGTTTCTCATAGCTGCAATATACCAACTGAACATCAGCATTTTTGCCCTTTTGAAAGGCAGTTTTCTACTGTCTGCTAAATATTTATCTCCATACTAAGCCTTCTTTTAGGATTGAAGTATACAATACTCCATACCATATTTGAACGTTACCCTGATTTGAAGTCATTAAAAATAGTAGTAAAGATCTTTTTTTTAACATAGCAGGGGGACAAAAATAGTTGGTTGATATTAACTACTTAGCATTGCTTGTCATTTCACTTTGCTATTGGACCATTCTGGATGGAATGGAAAGAACACGGGGATAAGAAAAATGTAGGTATATGATATGGAATTAAATAGTAGGTTCCAGTTTGATTTCTATCACACATAGGATATATTAAAAAAAAAGAAACAAACTATCAGGTATATGCTACACAAAAAAATATAACACCCTTTGTCTGACAGTAAGGGCATACTATAAACTTGAGCAAAACATTAGGAGGCCTGGTGCCCTGTATCCAAAGGCATTTGCTTCCTTTCATAGAGCTAAAGGTACGTTAGCTAGAGGTCCAACATTGCCAGAGTCCTGTCAAGTATCTAACCAAACTACAGGTCATTATTATTGTTCACTAAGGTAGGCTAAATAGCGTATCATAGATTTCCCTCGTGAATTTTTTTGTGTGTGTGAAGATTTACGTGTAGATTTGCCAGGGTACCAAGTCTGGTGGACTTGGTAGTGTTAGGTTAATGGTTGGACTTGATGGTCTTAAGGGTCTTTTCCAACCTACATGATTCTATGATTCTATGATTATATAAGATAATAATTCCTAGCTCACACACTGGCAAGCCTCATAGCAACCTGTCATTCATAGTTTGGTTTGTGCCTTCTCTTCACCTGCTACTATTAAAAATTAGATTGCTTACTTCTGTTTGTCTTCTAATTCTTTCACAGAAACTTTGAAAAACTCAGAAACCTATAGTCTACCAAGCTGTATTGTATACATTTCATTTTTCCTGTTTCCTGGGGGCTGTCCTGGGGAAAGGCTACAGGCTTATAGATGTCGATTTGGAGTTAAGGCTCTGTCCCATGTTCCTGCCTGGGTTGTAGTTCCTCTCCTGTCACTTCTGACCTGCCTGTGGTTCAGCATGTTTTATGGACTTCATTGGTCTTTCTCACCATTTCATTCTCATACAGACTGTCTACTCATCATCCTAGGCAGCATTGCATAAATTTACACAATGTCCAAAAATATTTACTCTTGTTAAAATACATAGCAAACACTCCTACAGTGTTGGAGCAACCTCCTACAGTGCTTTCTGAGCCACTCTCATTCTCTGATCTCCCTGAGAAGGGTCTACGTCTTCATTTTCTTTGTCACGTGAGAAGGGAGAATCATTTTACTCCTCCCTCACTTAAGCAATCACTTCTACTCATTTTACCTGCAGTCAGCTTGCATGCATCTGCAGGGATAGATATCTATCTACTAGTCCTGCTTTTGAGTCAGATGAGCATTTGCTGATGAATCTTCCACCTACAGGAACCAAGCAAGCTATTCACCAGGGAATGTATAAAGTAAATGTATCTGTTCCCCACCCTACCCCACCAATCTTTGCGTGAAGCATCTGGTATTGGGAATGGCATTGTTGGCTAACCAGAAGGACTCTCTACCTATTATATTTCTTAACAGTGCAATTCACCTTACAATTACAGACAGTGAGTATGTCCAGATTTTTACTGTTTTGTGATTGTGGACTTCTAAGTAATCTCTTGCTGTACACTTAATTCCATGCTTTTCCACCTCAGTTTTTCCTTCCACTTTTCAAAAATTGTAATTATCCATTAGCTTTTAGAGGTGCATCTCTTTGAAGTACTAATTATATTTATTACTCTTTATGATTCTCTTTTTCTTTGACTGTATTGAAAGTAAGTGCTTAACAATCATAGATTCTTAGGTAACCATCAGTTTCCAGCTCAAAAATTAAATGGTCTTTATCTCTTACGATGATGGACAAAACACCCTCAATTACAATAGCATTATGCAGTAGCAGTATTTTTAAAAAAACACTAATGATGTTTTATTGGTAGATACTTTAACACTCATTCCTAATCATCCCCTTTCTTCTTCTTGTTCCTTTGTGTACAACTCAGACAGTTTCCATTCTCATTTTTGTCTGAGTGCCAGAAGCAGTTTCTCTTCAATCCTGAATTTTCAGTTCTGCTGTCTGTTACCATTACTGCCTCAATGTGCAAATAGCAATCACAGCAAACTTTAGCTGAAAACTGATCTATTTCAGGTGGACTGTTCAACAAAATTATCATCTGGGGTGCACAGCATGTTATTGGGGGTGCCTGCATGGCCCAACCTTTACAAAACGGCTGGGATAACAACAGCTGACAAGGCAGGAAAGTAAGAATAACAGGGTGGCTGAGTGGGACACCCAAACTATTCACCCCAAACTGATAATGCTGAAGAGAAAGATGACCATCAACTGGATTAAATGCTAACCAAGGAGCTACAGAGACTTTTGAAACAGAGGATTCAGCTTGAAAAGAAATAAGAAGTACAGGAGAAGATACATTTGGAGATTTGTAGTGTGGGGGGGAAAAGGGGAGCAGGGCAGCAGTGGGGCTGGCATGACCCTGCCAGATGTGGCCCAGTGGCACTGGGGCCTCTGCCTGGACCTGGCAGCATGGCGCCCCTGCGAGTGCCCACAGTTACTGCGTGATGCACCACCACACCGCCTTCCAGCTCGCCCATGGCCAGCACAGGGGCAGCCATTTGCAACTCATGGAAGGGTATTTAGAAATTTGTACATGTGTAATAACTAATTACCTATCTTTACTAAATCAATGAACCACTTTGATCCTGATTTGATTGAAATTATGTGAATTGTGTAGTTTTTCCCAGTGACACATGCAGAACACGCAGAGTGCTCAGTCAGTGTATATGCACACTTGAACTAAAATGAGTATGTGCAAGTAGATTATTTTTGAAATTTAATTAAGCCACACTGGATAATACAAATGCAAAAAAATTGATTTATGGATCTAAGCATACAATCAGAAGTTATTGAGTTATCACCTATCAGTTGAGCAATTGACTATTGGCAACTTCATCTTCATCTGCTTTGTCACTCAAGAGCAATTTTAAGTCAAGTCTCAAAGTAAGATGCAACATATCATTTAACTCCTTATCATGCATATTTTATTGTAATGGTATCCCCATTTTTTCATTTAAAAAAAAAGTCATTTCACTGACTCAGGCTGATATAAAAATCTAACAGGAAAATATTTTTATCACTGAGACATTTTCAGACTTTTTTACTTTTTAGAATGTTTTCTCTTAGATGTTACTGAGGGATTCTTCCACTGTTAGAAATGCGCTCTACTTTTTAATAAGGTTTACAAGACTTTTTAAAGGTTTATAATTAGGCAAACTCCCAGATGAGCCTCTCTTCAAAAATAATTAATTGTAAGGACTTAGAAAGAAATAACCTTGTCATTCCTGACTTCTTTGCTTGTAAAATTCTATTATTTACATTGTATAAGTTGAGAGGCAAAAAGGTACAAATTTCTTTTGCTATTTCTATTAAGTGATGTTTGAAGTCAAACTAGAGTAGTGAAAATCAAATTTGTCATGCATATCAAATATTGTGTGGTACAGTCTTTAGACACAAGAACATTTAGGTTGGGAAATGAAAACTGCTGGGTTCTTTCCAGTACTGTACTAAAGGCAGGAACAATTCACATTATTTTAGCTAAAATCTATTTCTAGGTCTTTCTTTAAAAAGACTGTAAATAATCTTTTAAATTTAAAAACAGAAGAAATTACAGTCTGGAGTTCTTGGAGGTTGTGGGTTTTTTTGGTTTTTTTTGCTTTATTTTGTCGGGGTTTTTTCCAGGAAGTTTTAAATATGTGAAAAATGTGAATTATCAAGAGTAACACTATTGTGAAAATATAGTGGCACAGTACCAAAAATTCTTGCAGAAATCACTTGCTGGGTAGTAGTAACCAACAAATTCTTTAAAAGGCAACAAAGTAATGGCTTTTAACAGTTGAACTTTGGTAGTGTTGAACTAAGAATGCAAACATTTAGACTTTATAGCAGATGAATAAACACACAGAAGAACTCTAAAGCAAAAAGTACTTTACTGTAATCTCACTGAAAATTAGGTTTGGAAATATATTTATTATTTATGGTTTTGAGAAGTTACTGCAGTAATTATTTAAATTGCAGAAATACTTATAGAAACGTCACTCAGTATGTCTTACCATTTGACAACGAATAATGGAAAACTACTTTCCTGAATACTATTTCCAAGCAGTTTTGCAAACTTAACCTAAAGAGAATTTATCATACTAGATCAAATATATGTATGGCCTAATATCTTCTCCACAACAATGGTCAGTAGTAACCTCTTCTGCGATGAGTAAAAGAATTCTGCAAACATACAGAGAAATACTTTATTATAATCACTGAATCTCCAGCAGTTTGTGGCTCAGTGTTTTCTTGGGCCAGAGAAGGTACTATTCAATATAGTAACTCCAAGGAAGTCTTTTTCCATAAACTTTCAATTTGCTTTTTTATCTTTAGAGTTCTGTAGCAATGAGTTTCACAGATTATTTATGTGTTGTGTGAAGTACCTCTTTTTAATTTGTTTTAAAATTTGCCTCCAGATAGTTTATTTGATAGTTTTTTTTTTCCTATTAGGGAATTTATTTATTTATTTATTTTTAATGCTTTCCATTATTATAGTCTCTTTCATCTCCCTGGCCACTGAATTCTTTATCAGGATGAGAAATCTCAGTCTATCCACTTGCTACTTGAGTAGGTGGTCTTCCATACCTTTCAGTATTCTCATGGTACTTCTTTGTACTTGATTCTAGACAATAGTTCCTCAAACGGTCAGAGGTACGTAGTGGGAAAGAATGTCGTTAGCCTTACCAGAGGCAAGGTGTATTTTCTCTTCCATTACCAACCATTTTACCACATCACAGAAAGAGATTAGGTTGGTTTGATGTGTTCTGACTAGTTTGGCTAAATCATGTACACATCATAGATCTCAAACATAAGGTGGGAATACACAGAATAAGAACCCCATCAGAATAAGAAGTAAAACTCTAGTGTAAGCAAGCAAGGACAAAATCACAAAATCCAGTGAAATAAATATGACATGGCTAGCCAGGGGACATGGAAAATGAGGAACAGACCATAAAATTATGGGTGCCCAAAAAACCAAGGGCAAAATTGATAGTCTACTTAGTGGAATGGGAAAGGTAATGCCAAGTGATGCTGGAGATTACAACAGCTTTAATGCATAAATGCAAGAGTTTAGCTTCCTCTAGGCTTTTTAAAGAGCTGCCTGATGAAATCCTAGATTTGACAATGATTATGTCTGGTACTTCATGGAGAATTGGTGCAATACTGGATTCCTGGAAAAGCTAAATTTTTTTGTGAGCAGAACCCTTCAACTGACTTATGCAGTTAGTCTAGGAAGCATTTAGTTAGCTCCTCCAGGTTTTACACTTTTGATGAACATGGCATATATGGCCAGAATTTCCAACATTCAGCATAAGCTCTTTCAAAAGGACTTGTAAAGCCACATAATTCAGAAACTTTATAAAAGATTTTCTACTATTTAAATTTACGTTAATTTTTTTATCCTTGCTGTGCTTTTCATCGGCATTACCTTTTTTGGTTTTGTGTACATTTCTATACATTTGTATTAACTCATGAGCATCTTTTTTCATAAACTTTTGTGCTTTTTTGAAAGAGAAAGTATATACACATTTGTTTTTCTATAGGTTTTTTTTGGCTGGTTCTTTTCTGGTTTCTGTATACAAGTACATGTGGTAAGACCCACTGTTACTGATTTATTCTTTGAGGAACTGTGGAAAGGAAGAAAAAAGAGAGGGTTTTTCTTTGTGGGGGAATCATTTGTACTTCTCAAACATTATCTTCTAACTTTGTTCTCAGCAGTGTCATAACTTGGATGGACATTTTGTTTCTTTGGAACGTATTTATTTTCTTAGTTTCTTTATACACATACTAATAAGTCAGACTCTGGCAGTGGCTTCATTCCTCAGTAGGGTGTGCCAAGGCTGTTATGAATACTGATGACATGCTTCAACCATGTGCTTTTTTACAGAACATAATAATGCCAGCTGAGGCAGTGTACAAAAATAATTTTCTTTCCAATCACTTTAATTTTGTTTTTATTATGTACTACCGATTGATGTCCTTTAAGGGACTAGAAAGAGGAAACACTTTTCCTACTGATGTACTGGGCACTAGGCTAATTAATTTTAATTTTCATTCATTCTTCAGTGGAAAATTCTTCTCCAGTATACATAAGGGTAAGCAAAAAGCACCCAATTGGCGATTTTTTCCCAGTCAACTTTAATAACCTGCTTTCCCAGAGCTTGCTCAGAATTTGGTCATCAGACAAAAAGGAAATCAATTCTTTCCCCTTTCTTCTGGGGTAGTATAATATACCTATAGGAATACTACAATAGTGCAAAAAGGCTGTCTCAGTCCAGTTTGTTTACTAAAAATGCCTGAAGTTAGCAGTATTATCTGGTTAGTGGTGGAGAGAATATAATTTTCTCATAAGGTAATCAAACCTGTCATGTATCTCTTGATATTGGCTGTCTTAAAATGGTTGATTTAGCTGTGAATATATGGTGAAATAATAATCACATTGCAAAAAAGGCAATATTTGTATTCCACTACCAGTAAATTCTGCAGAAGGCTGTGCTTAATATCAAGCACTGTCTTCCAAGAAGTGGAAGAGTGAAGTTAAATATCTACCATGAAATACAGGAATAGAAGGTATTTTGTCTTTAAATCTATAACCCAATTGTCTTAATTTATTTTTATAATTTTTCAACTTTAATCCAGACTTCTCACTAATCTCTTAAGCACCATTGTATTTCCCTTCTTACTGTGACATGTTTTCTACGTTGTCAGTTGAGAAATTCAGTACTATTAGGCTTGGAATTTGAATCTGTACAGTAAAATGAAAGAAAAAATAGATTTGAGCTGTCTTATCCTTTAGGACATCTGCTTTTGCTTTCCCCATCTTTCCCTGCTGACCATGGTATACTTTAATTCTTCATGTGAAATCCTGGCTTCAACTTATTTTAGTTAGAATTTGGCCATTGACCTCAATGTAAAGAAGATTCACACTCGTATGATCTGTTGATGCAAGGAAAACAAGAGGAGAAAAAGAGGTAACCATGCTATGGTGAATTTGGTCAATGGAATATATTAATCCATTTGCTATTTCAAAAAAAATTGTTTAGATTCTTCTTTTGTTTATTATCTTTCTCTCATTTCTTTTAATTAAAACACTTGCATGGCATCAGGATATTTTTTGAAAGATCTACCTAGGCTTGTAGCTCATTTCTCACCAAAGGTAAATTTCATTTCACTGTAATTTCTAAAACACCTCAATTTGTTCTAGCAATAAGTTTTTGTATTTTAAGCAAATGGAAGCCACAGAGAGATTCTTAATATAAAGGTTTCTCTTTGTAAGAAAATTTCCTGCATAATGAAATCAATGAAGAACATAAATGTTTTTAAATATAAACATTTTGCAGGTGCTAGATATTTATTTTACCTTAAAAAAAAATTAAGAGTCACAGTTAATAGCAATTTAAGAGTAAAGAAAAATTTCTAAAGCATGGACCCATTGCTCCTATGGACCTCACTAATGAAATATCTTCATTTTTAATAGCTGAATATTTAAAAAGGCTGAGGTCAGTAAACTGAAGTAGAAGGGGAAAAATCTAGGGTTAGATACATGAGCAGCATGATAAATGCAATGAACAGGACGGTCAACTAAATCAAGCTGAGAAAGTGAACTAGCAACTGGAGCATGAACAGGAGATTCATATAGAACAGGTATTATGTACTTCATTGGGGCATTAAAAACATTATTTTAATACTTATATTCTTTTTTTTGTCATGGTAAGGCATAGTAATACACTGTCTTAAATCACAAAGTTCTGTTTTAAGATCAGAAAGACACCAAAATTTCTGTAGTTGAACAGTATTTCCTGAATGTGACAAAAATGTCGTTACTTTCCTTTATTTTGGTCTTCATGTATGACATTTTGTTCCTTATAAAGAAGTACATATAAAAATTATATTTATCATAGAAAGAATTCCAAGATTCAGGGCTAAGAGAACTGCCTCCATTTTGGGTGTCCCCCCTGCAATTGACATAGTCTTCTAAGCCAGGAACTAGCTTCCAAATTGTAATATATTTTCCATTCTGTTTCAATGTTCAAGTATACGTACTTGCAGCATAATGACATTTGAAGGGAAACCTGATCTGAAAATTGATGCTGGCATGCATTAAACTATAGGTAATAACAATTTAATAACTACAGTGTCCTTACCTGGAAATGGGTGATGACATCATTATTGACATTATTACCTTGCCCGTTGTTTTGGCACCTTCTGTAATGTCTTCAAAAGCAGGGAAATATCTTAGGATGTGATAGGGTTTGCAACTTCTACATACTGTTGTTTATACAACTGTTCAAACTAGATGTCCTGCCAATAAAGTTGGAAAATATACTGAGGAAACTAACCTTGGCATAGCTATTCATGTGCATCTGTTGCATGTTTTACCTGATAAATCATGTCACAGACTAATAGCTGCCCAAATAGAGAGGACTGCAAACCTATGACAGATTCAAACTTGCAGCAAGAGCTTTTAGAGCGCGAACAGACATGACACACATTTTTTTCTTTTTCAAGACTCCTATACGTTTTCATGTGTTAAAAAATTAAATAACCCTTAAGACAAGAAAAGGTGTGTGAGAAAGCTTGAAATAAACTATATGTAACAAACTGTAAGTATACAGGAGACATAGACCATGATTTCATGGATGCAAATAGCTTCAAATGAAGGAAATGTGGTTGTTAATGAAGTCTAATACAGTTCTGTGATTCAGAACTGTGGACAATAAAGCATTAGTTCTGCAAAAAGAAATACGTGTTCTGAATAAGGATATCTAAAATCAATTTCTTAACTTACAAAAACTTAATATTCAAAATATAGAATCATAGAATCATAGAATCATAGAATGCTTTGGGTTGGAAGGGACCTTTAGAGGTCATAGTCCAACCCCCCTGCAGTGAGCAGGGACATAATCAACTAGATCAGGTTGCTCAGAGCCCCGTCCAACCTGACCTTGAATGTTTCCAGGGATGGGGCCTCCACTACCTCAAAAGACATAAACCCAAAAGACCCCCAAAACAACTAAGAAAAACTAATGAAGACCCCCCTGATACACACACACACAGAAGTATAAAGAATATCTGCAATGAGCTGGAAAACTGGAATTGCTGAACAAGCAGCAGAAGTATGGTGTTCACTTAAAAGTGCCGGGGTTGTTTCATTATTTATATTACAGATGCATAATCGCAATAAAATGTCTTTTAAATTCCAAACACAATTAGTTCTTGTTACAGGGAATAATTAGCACTTGTGCATTTTGTAGAACAGTTTTATTTCATGCTGTAAATGATTGCCTGAAATAAAACATTGAACTTTTTCTATGTTGTATATGTATACTTTTGGATAAAAATATTTTCAAAAGATAAACCAAATTGAATATATATCAAGTATATTAAATATATTAAATGCACATATTAAATATACATATACAATATAAAAACATATTGTTTATTTTTACACACAATAGACCAATATAAAAACTACTGTAGTTTTGTGTGATTTTTTCCATGAGTCTGCTTTTACTTGTTCCTAAAAATTATAAGCTTTCAAGCTCTAATTTGGAAAAATATCAGTATTAGAAAAAGTTTAATGATTGACTAAATCTTTTATAAACTTTAATACTTGTGAACATGAAGGGCTGAAAATATTGATTAAAGTGAGCCAGGTCTTCAAAGTTTCATAGCTCAGTACCTGTAGTACATCAAATCAGCTGAAGACTTGCTCCTAGACACGGTACACCTTCTGTTCTTTTCCCCAACATGCTGTGATACTGTTAAATGGCCTCCTAACCTGAAATATATTCTATTACAGAAGTCCTATAGTTTGGCTTTGAAATTGTGATTAATTAATCTGTCAAATGGAAATCACCTGTTTCTTCATGAAACATGACACCAACCTGAAGTAATAAGCTTTAAAAAACACAAGTTATGTTCTTAACTGTCTAAAGTATCCTTGTTCTAACAACTTATTTACTATGAGTTAAAAATCCTTTTCTTATCCTTCTTCTCAGTTTTTCATAAATATAATTCCATTCTGCTCATCTTGTTTTATATTGTCCTCTGTACCTTATAGTTTAACACTCCATACAGTCTATAAATATGGATTGTGACAATATTTTTCTTTTATGGTCTTGATAGAGATAGGTTTCTGGATGCCCCCAAAATGATTTGTATAAATTACCACATGGTTGCCACCAGCTATGCTAATTTTATTTCCATTCAATATAAAATCTGGAGCAATAACAGCTACTAGTTTAAAACTATAGCAGTGCTATATTGAGTTTTTGTGTATTTTTGACACATACTCTCCTCAAAACCATTTTGAATAACTGTCTTCTGTACTGTTTTTTTTGTTTGGTTGTTTGGTTTGGTTTGTTTTTTGCTGATGATAGCCAGTAGCTGACATGATGAATGTCATTTTCCCGTGAGTAACTGTCATTTGTAGGATGGTAGTCTTACACTCATTGACCGTATTCCAAATCCTTCACCTTCTTTAGATGGGACATTTTTGTCAGCATGTGTACTTGATTTCTACTATGTGATTGCGCTGGTTTTGGCTGGGATAATTTTCTTCACAGTAGCTAGTATGGGTCTATGTTTTGGATTGCTACTGAAAACAGTGTTGATAAGACAGGGATGTTTCAGTTACTGCTGAGCAGTGCTTGCACAGGGTCAAGGCCTTTTCTGCTTCTCACACCACCCCACCAGTGAGTAGGCTGGGAGTGCACAAGAAGTTGGGAGGGGACACGGCTGGGACAGCTGACCCCAACTGACCAAAGGGATATTCCATACCATATGACGTCATGCTCAGTATATAAAGCTGGGGGAAGAAGAATCATAGAATCATTTGGCTGGAAAAGAACTTTAAGATCTTCGAGTCCAACTGTATCTGTCCACCACTAAATCATGCCTCTAAGCACCTCTTTTACTTGTCTTTTAAATACCTCCAGGGATGGTGACTCAATCACTTCCCTGGGCAGCCTGTTCCAATGCTTGACAACCCTCTCTGTGAAGAAGTTTTTCCTAATATCTAATCTAAACCTCCCCTCATGCAAGTTGAGGCCATTGCCTCTTGTCCTATCACTTGTTACTTGGGAGAAGAGACCGACACCCACCTCGCTAAAACTTCCTTTCAGGTAGTTGTAGAGAGCGATAAGGTCTCCCCTCAGCCTCCTCTTCTCCAGGCTAAAAAAACCCAGTTCCCTCAGCCACTCCTCATAAGACTTGTGCTCTAGACCCTTCACCAGCTTTGTTGCCCTTCTCTGAACACACTCCAGCACCAAAATGTCCTTCTTGTAGTGAGGGGCCCAAAACTGAACACAGTACTCGAGGTGCAGCCTCACCAGTGCCGAGTACAGGGGAAGGATGACTTCCCTGGTCCTGCTGGCCACACTATTTCTGATACAAGCCAGGATGCCATTGGCCTTCTTGGCCTCCTGGGCACACTGCTGGCTCATATTCAGTCGACTGTCGACCAACACCCCCAGGTCCTTTTCCACCAGGCAGCTTTCCAGCCACTCTTCCCCAAGCCTGTAGCATTGCATAGGGTTGTTGTGGCCCAGGTGCAGGACCCGGCACTTGGCCTTGTTAAACCTCATACAATTTTGGTCACAGCCCATTGATCCAGCCTGTCCAGGTCCCTCTGTAAAGCCTTCCTACCCTCAAGCAGATCAGAAGAAGGAAGGGGGGGACATTCAGAGTGATGCCGTTTGTCTTCCCAAGTAACCACTACACGTGATGGAGCCCTGCTTTCCTGGAGATGGCTGAACACCTGCCTGCTGATGGGAAGTAATGAATGAATTCCTTCTTTTGCTCTGCTTGCACACGAGGCTTTTGCTTTACTTATTAAACTGTCTTTATCTCAACCCATGAGTTTTCTCACTTTTATTCTTCCAATTGTCTCCCCCATCCCACCTGGGGGTAGTGAGCGAGCAGCTGTGTGGTGCTTAGTTGCCGGCTGGGGTTAAACCACAACAGTGATTCACCAAGATGTTCACTGGTCTTTAAAAATGTCCTCCTCGTTTACAGTCTTTCTGATTATAGGAAATTCTGCAACTATTTATGAAAACACCTGTTTCTTGAAGACAAACCAAACATTTTTAAGGGTACCCACTGTACTGAGAGAAAATAACATTCAGTGTGTGCACACAAATATTGACAAATTGTCGACATGTCTGTTGCAGTATGATAAGACCAGAGCTACATTTCTTAAAAAAATCACTCTTTCCCATAAGTGGCACATTCACATATTCTGCGTCCTGCACTTTGCTAAATTTTTCAATGCTATTGAAAGTATCTGTTCCCCAACCCTATGCTAAGCTACCATGGCTGGACATCACTGCTACCTGCTGGAGTAAACACTCCCTGATTACTGAGTCTCTCTCTGTTTAGTGCTCAGAAGACACCTTTCAAAGGGAGCTAGTTGTAGCAACCTTCTCATATTTGTCTGCTACTGCGTATTGCACTTAGCAGACCAGACACTCAGAAAACAGTACTAACTTCTCCAGATTACTATTGCTAACGATATTCTTCAGTTCTGGCATTCGTATACAATATTTCTGGACAACCGCTTAGAGTGGGACTTATGTTGACACACTTGAAAAAGGATGAATGGCTTTTTATTCTTAAATTGAAGTCCTCATAGATGTTGTCAACACGGCTATATTGCACCGTCATTGATCTTGCCTTCAAAGTTCTGATTTGCAGGGGTACTGAGGCAGAAGCATGTATTTTTTTTTAATTAACTGAAATGGGAGTACAGTTGTGGACAGTGATTAGAACACGGTTATGATAGGGTAAGAACCAAATCTTTGCTGAGAAATAAGTCCTAAATGAACTGTTTTTTCTAACAGAGCACCTACCTCTACATGGTAGTAAACTGTTTAATTGTTAATAAGATTCCCACCCTCTTCAAACTAGCTTATTAACACCACATGAGTTTATTATTTCATGCATGCTCCCTTACCTTGCAGTTCTGTTAATTAAGCTCCTATCAACGTAGTTATTTTTCTGTATATTGAGCGATATAAGGAAACTGTCAGAAAGCTAAACTTGGATATTATACATTTACGAAAGTTGTTTGGGGTTCTTAAAGAAAAATCTTAAGGATGGATGATTATTGGACAAAAGCTTTTGCCTGCAATACTGCTACCTTCTAACAAAAATATCATATAATCATAGGTGCAGTTCAAGGACAAGACAAACAATTATAGAATCCAGAGGAAGAAGACAAGGAATCAAGAAAGGGAATACTCTAGTAAAAAGTTTAATTAGCCATGAAACCATCTGTGTTAAAATGAATAAATAAATAACACTCAGAAAGAACAAATACTAGCAACAGGAAGAGTTTAGATTAAATCATTATTAATTTATTTTGGGGCTAGATGCATATATTTGGATAAAACCTTGAGCATATATTTTGGTATTTAATTGGTAGAATTTGAAATGCATTTTATTCCTAAATAATGTACACTGAAACACTCAGGAATCTTTTTCCTGATTCTCTAAAAAGACACACTGATCAGTCATCTCACAAATACTTAGTTCTAGGAAAACATATTATTAAAAATTATTAATATTATAAAATTAAAACTATTATTATTTCTGTACAAAGTGGACAGGATGTCACAACAGACATACAAGTAAAAGGTTTAGAAACCTGTTAGTAGGCTACATGCATATATTTCTGTACGAATACTGACTACATCAGTTGGACTCTCTTAGTTAGTGTGACTAAATAATGAGATCTTCTAAATTGACTTCCACCTGAGTCATGCCATTGGATCCTCATTTCTTGATAAATGAGACTAGGTTCTTGGCTTGAACATAACTGGCTTCCTTGTGCCATACTTGTTTTCCATGGAAAGCAAGGACATAGATTGAGGGAGCCTAGTACAGACATAGGTATTAGGTCTTGTGCAAGTATTGCATTAGGGTATGGACAGGATTTGCATTTGAACCAGTATCTCCAAAATGTGTCTCAAATTTCCAGTGTAGACTATAGCAAACTATTGCAAACTTTTCAAAATAAGGACTAGTTCCACAGAGACTTACCATTATGATGCTGACTGTTGGTAACAGCTAACATTCAGGAAGCCAGCTTCCAAGGTGGGAGCTTTGACTTAGGTGTCCAACTTCCCTTAACCCACTATAGGAAGAATTAAGTGCCTCAGAATGGGGTTCAAAACAGGAAGCAGGCTAAATGAAAGATAAAATTGTCTAAGCTGGTAAATAAGGAATGTTAGGAAAAGTAGTATATAGCCCATCCTCTTGGGCATTTCACCAGTCATACTTTTCTTTTAAAGGAGGGTAGAAGGAAGAAGAAGAGGGCCTTCCATTCTGTTAAATATTAGTGACTAAACTTTTGCAGAAGTATGGGAGATCTGGGTTCAGTGGTCTCCTAAAGAGTGTTTGAAGTTACGTGTTCTAGGACAGTGCCCTAAATAGTTGGTTTTTTGCAGAGATTGTGGGGAAGACAGCATAAACTACACAGTCATTGAAGGTAAGTCACACCACTCTGCAAAAATGAAGTCAAGGTTCAGTAAAGGAGCATAACTGTTGCCCAGAGATTAGTATCGTATAGTACTGCAGAAAGTAAATAAAAGTACTTTCCAAAAGTCTGCCGTTATCTTTTCCTATTTCGTATTTAACTTAATTCCACTATTTGACAATTAGATGTTGAGGAGGGAATTTGAAATAATCTCACTGCTGACATTTCACGTTAATTCATCAAAAAGAAACCCGTCTCCTGCTTTTTGTGAACCTTACTTATGAGTATTCTGTGTTTTATAATTTTTGTTATATGAGATGCAGATGGTATCAGAAAATAGAAATTTCAGATGTCACTGAGATTTGATTCTTGTTTTAAGCCTTCTAAGCTTTTTAGCACTGTTTTGTTGCACTGCTGGGCTCTTTGCATATTTGCTAAAGAGTGAATGAAACACTTTACAACTTTGGAAGAAGAAATTTTGACTGCAGTTGATGCTCACTTTCAAATTTCCCTTGATCAAACCAAAATCTGCATGAAGTTGTCAACTTTCTTTTCCATAACATTTCTGTGACTTTTTCTGAAGAATCAGAAGCATCAGGAGTATCAGAATCAGAAAGGAGTGTTTTTGTCTGAAGAGACACAGAGAGATTTAGGGATCTTCAGAGGACCTTGGAAACCCTTCAGGGAAAAAAGTTATTGAAAAATGTGTTCACTAGATGCCCCAGTTGAGAATTTTATTCTTCTGTATCAGATTTTTTTCACTTAATTTTAGCAACTCAAAAATGAAACATCAGCATAGTCCTAACCCTAACCCTAACTCAGTAGTCAATGAATAGACAGGTACTTCCAGATTAAATGTCTTGTCGTGGTTTAACCCCAGTCGGCAACCAAGTACCACAGAGCTGCTTGCTCACCCTCCCCCCTCTCTTGTGGGATGGGCAGAGAATCTGAAGAGCAAAAGTAAGAAAACTTGTGGGTTGAGATAAGAAGAGTTTAATAACTTAAATGTAATAATAATAATAATAATAATAATAATAATAATAATAATAATAATAATATAATTGTAATGAAAAAGAAAACAGCAAGAGAGAGAGAGAAGAACAAAACCTAAACAGCATTTAGCTTTTTATTTTCTTATGTTTCCTACCTTTTCTTCTATGACACCACAAACTGAAATATTACAGAACATTTTTACCTTTAGTTTTGTTTTTGTGTACAGCATAAATGACATTTAACACACTAATAATTTATTAGGTATCTGTTATAATCACTTTAGAAACCAGAATGACTTTCCCTCCACCCCTATTTTCTATCCAGTCACTGGATTCTCCAGGGATATAGGCTGACTGGTACTGTAAATTGTAAGTGCGAATTGTTTAATGAAACTTTACTATGTGCCCCAAATTCACGGTCCTACAATCGTGAAAGACAGATTTATTAGTTTAGAAGGCACCTTGGTTAGAAATGAAAAGCATGGAAATTAATGACAGGAGACAGGAGACTGCAAACAGCTGATGAATAAAGCTAAATATGCAGAAGAAAAATCTCAGGATTCTGAAAACATGATTAACTTAGGGAAAAGAAAAACCAAGCTCTGATATTCTTTTGTTAATTGAGGTGGAAGACAAGATCCATCATGATGCAGACGGCTGCAAATATTAAAACATTTTTGGTTTGTGTCTGAAGAGAAGCTGAATAGGGCTGTGGTTCTCTGAGTACCCAGGTGGCAGTTATCTCTCAGGTGAGCCTGCCTTCATCTCTCTTGCATAATTTCTTTCCTTGAGCTTCTTCCATGTGCTGTTCAGACACTGCTGTTTCTGCAACCACAGGATGAACCAGATCAAGGAGTTTGCTTGGGGCTATCAGAGGGAAAAAATACAATGCAGGGGGATTTTTGAGCTGAATCGTCTTCCATATATGATC
>VYZW01006806.1:10129-40671 GCA_013401315.1 Balaeniceps rex
CGCCCCCGCCGACCGGCGCCCCGCAACCGCGGAAGCGCCCGCCCCGCGCCTCCCTGCCGCGGCGACACGCGCCGGGCTCCGCCAATCAGATCGGAGAGGCGCGGGTGAGCGCCACCGGAGCTCGCCAATGGGCCGCGAGCACCTGGGGAAGCTAACGGGCCCGAGGCAGGGCGAGGGGGCGGGGGCGGGGCGGGCGCCGCGTTCCTGACGGGTCGAGCAGCCAATCGGAAGGCAGGGATGATGTCATCGGTGGAGGGGCGGGGCGGGGCGTCCCCTGGGAGGGCGGGGGAGGGGGGCGGCCGTCGCCCTTAAAGGGACAGCGATGCCCTTGGGGGGGTGGGGGTATGTCGTGGGGCAGGGCGATGTTTAGCTTTTATTGGGGTTTATGGTTTTTTTTGTTGTTTTATAAGGGGATGCTTTCCAAAAGGCGCTGTGGGAGCGGCACGGCAAAGGCCTGGCTGGTGCCTGTGGGTGAGCAGGGCCCCCTGGGCTCCCAGATGGCACCATGGGGCCAGGTGAGGCCAACCCAGTGCGGCCCCTGAGGGCAAGAGCAGCGCCCTGCAAGCCTGGCCGCCCCCTTCACCCTGCCTCCCCCAGCCCCTGCAATGTGCCTTCCCCATGCCATCCACCCCTAACCCTTGGGGTGGGCTTGGGTGGGTGCCCAGCCACTGGGGAGTGGGAAGCCTCCACTAGAGGTGGTGGGGAGAGGTTGGATGCCATGTTGGTATTGCTGCCTGACCTGTGACTGAATTGGAGGTGTTTCAGCTGATTGGAGGTTTCAGCTGCCCCTTTGGTGGCTGAAACCTCCAAATGTCTGGCTGTGGGGTCTGGCTGCTCTTGGAGAAGTGCATTGTTTCTTCATTTAATATGAAGCCAGGAGAAGAAATTGGAAATGGGTGAAATATCCATAATGAAAACTTTGGTTAACTGGGGGGGGGATTGTTGAGAAAATAGAGGAATGATGCCATACCTAAAGAGCAGAACACAGGATCATGGTTAGACTATTATAGTATCATTATAAATAGTTGGTGAACGTCTACCTGCAACACTGTTCTCACCCTGCTTATTGTATCTTAAAAGGATGTTACGGACATGAGTCATGACAGAGGCTGTAACAATGCTCAGTGAAGGATTGTCTCACTGCAAAGCTGAAAAAATTGGGATCACCTTTCAAAACAGAAGGGGACATGAGTAAGGTATAAAATAATAAATGGTATAAAGAAGGCAAGATTGGCCTTTCCTTATGTTCTCATGTAGTCAAAGAACTAGAGGACATGATATAACTGCAAAGCAATGTATGTGAAGTAGTTAGGAAAAAATGTTTGTGCCATGTACAATTAACCTATGAAATTCATTATAAGGAGCTTGATGATACAACAATGTTACAAAGAACCAAGCAGCCAGTTACTGCCAGTCAGCCACTATCTCACCCTAGTTTCTAATCCTGACATTTACAGCTCTTTGCTTTTCATTCCCAGGGATCCAGTTCAGTTTTGGCTATGCACATAAATCTTGATGTAATGTAATTCTTCTCCATGCTCTTTGACAGGGTTAGCCCTCCAGAGGTAGTTTAGTGAAAGAGTAAAGTCAAAAACATGAAATGTTCCCATGGATGATGGTAATTCTAGGAGTTTTAGGTTTAATGACAAGTCAGGAATATTTACCTTCCTTTTCTCCTGTATTTTCTAAGAATAGCTCTTTAGGGATCTGAGAGAAATGCTCCAAGCGGATGAGAAAGCATGGATGCCTTTCTGGTTTACATTGCTGGTTTTAGCAGGTACGGTGCATGGCTTGTTCTTGAAATCATTTGCTTAGACTTGTTAATAGATCTGTTTACAGTGGGGGGTGGGGAGAGATGTGTCCAAGGACATACCACAAACTGATGGCAAAGCTCACAGCTATGTCCGTGTTTTCAACTCACAAGCCAGAGTCCTACTCACCAGGCTGTATCTTCCTTCAAACAGATGAACAGTTAAGAGATGGAAGCCTTTCCCTTCATTTCTGTGCTTAGGTTTCATTGGTTTGTTAATGTCTCTACTAATTTACATACTCTACATATTACTGATTGTTTTCAGTATCTACTATACATTTTTCTAAAGTTCCAAAGGTATTTACAGACCTTGATAAAGATACAGTAGGGAGAAATAGAAAGCAAGAAATCTGCTTGTTCATAAAAGCTCTCTGTCTTCACAAGGAATAATGAAAAGTGAAGAACACATATTACATGCAATCTGTATTTTTTGTTTTAGTTTTGAAGGCCTCTTCGTAATTTTCAGTAGCTTTCAGTTTCCTTAAAACTTATAATGAATGAACTAAATTCACATTTTATTAACAGATGCATAAGAACAGTCTGCAGTATTGGTAAAGGCAGCAGATCAAGTATATTAAATTACTTCCATTTGATTTTATGTTAGATGAAGGTTTACACTGAACAAAGAGAACACCAGTGAGGTATAACAGAATGCAGCAGAATTCAATCTAATTACAGTGGGACTAGTTCTAAGTGCAATTCTGAACTCAAGTGCATAATTACGAAATCAAGTTACGTTTGCGTGCCTACCATGAGCAACTAAGTTTGGAATCTTGCACAGAAATATTTGATTTTCCCAACATGATGTCTTAGTCATCACTGAGTTAGCATTGCATTCAGTTTTGCATTTGGATTTCCTTTCTCTTTAAAGAAAAGCAGGAAGAATGGGGAAAAAACACCAAAAGAGAACAAAGCTAAAATGTGTCCCTATGAGTGTTTCTAAAGTTCTTAAAATGGCTCAATGCTAAGCTTAACCTTAAAGGCTGGATAGCCTTCAGCCATCTAGAGATGGCTCTGCTTAAAACCATAAGCTATTAAAGAAACATAAATGGCCCAACAACTCAGAACATGCCTAATAATGTTTATTGTCTTGGCATTAGGCTGATGGACAAATCATCTCCTGATGAAGAAAGAACCTGGTTGGCACAGCTGACTATTCCAGCTTAATTTTTTTGAAAGTAATGAATTCTGCTAACTTGGCTTCTGACTAGTTATACACACCTTAGCAGCTCAGCAAGGTCCCAAGTTTTCCAGTGGTTCGCATGGGTCACAGCAGCCGATGCTCGTGTGTGTGTGCACAAGAGAGAGTGTGCAGGGGCTTTCCAGGGCCCTGGGGAAACTCCTCCCAGAGGCACTTGGCCAAGCAGGAGTGACTGCCAGCCCTGGGCTCGGGCAGGACCCCTACGCCAGCTGCTGTGGCCAGGCTCCTGCAAGACACTGACCTGGGCTGTGAGGGAAGCCACCTCTGTGGCACCTCTCCCCCAGCAGCTCTGGCAAGCACTTTCATGTAGGTGGTTTCTGCTGGGCCATAATTGCCTGCATTGAGGCTGGATGAGCTCTTCCACCAGGCCAAGCACTGTCAGTCTCTTGATCAGCTCTGCTTCTGTGTACGGCCTTAAGCCAGAGCCTACACTTCCCTCTCAGGCTGCAGGGCAGAGGTTGATGAGGAGGGTGTGCCTGACAGGGATGGGCAGGGAAAGGAATAGGAGGGTGCAGAAGCGGGTACTGGAGTTCAGGCATGTGTATCTGAATACACAAGAGGAGGAGTGGGCTGTAGACACTGAAGACTGGGCTCCTAATGGACCATGGTGTGAAGACACCCTTCTGCACATGGTCCAGCTCTGAGCAGGCAGCTGCTGCAGCCACCTGGGGTGGTACCACAGTCATGCTATGTTAGGAGCCCCTGTGGGAGCTTTAAAGGCAGCGGTTGAATTTGGGGTTGTGTTGTAAAACTAGGAGGAGATGGTATGTTCTCAGCCTTGTTTAATCAAGTCCTGACAAGCAAGAATAAGAGACTACTGGAGGAAGTGCCTGACATGATTCCCTGCCTTCAGAGAGGCCAGTTGCTTGCACTTTTTTAATTGAATTGTGTTCTTTACATGGTTTCATTCTTATTTTCCATGTCCTGCACCTCAGCGGCTGGTTGCTGTCCTATAATCCCCACAGTACAAGAGCCTCTTGAGAAATAAGTTGGGAGAGGACATAAACACCTTAGAGAGGTAGTTCAATGGCTGTGTTCAAAGCATTAGAGACAACCGGTTTTCCTATCTTACTAAGGATTTTCTGTTTTGAAGTGAGTCAAGAGTTTCTGCTTGGTAAACACTAACATATTTCTGTAAATGTAAGCTTTGCTACCTTCCTATCTGTCCTTTTCAAGAAAAGAGGATTTTGCATGCTGAGCTGCTCAAATAAAGAGTAACATGTAGGAAAAGGAGAGCAAAAGCAACTGAAATCTTTTTAAAAGTACGCTCTTTTAGCAAATGCCAAGCACAAGAATTTCCAATAAAGAAATTGTTTGGGGAAGTGGTAAGTGCATATAAAAAGTACGCGGACTAGTATCAGAGTTCAGGCTTAATAATTACACTGTCTTCTATGAAAGAATACATAAATTATTAACTTAAGGCTGTGGCTTCCAAATTGCAATCCACATGGGTAGAAAAGTGTTTACCATAGTAAACAATGCAGTTTACAAACTCATCGGTTCAAAAGTGCAGTGATAAAGATACGTTGTGGTTTATGAGAAAAGTTGAAGGTTGGCCATAATCTTTTGGTCTGAAAGGACTGGAACAGACACCAGCTCATTTCTGGGGTTATTGTAGTATTTTACTGCTTCCCATAGATGGAGCCAAACTCACATTGTCCAGCTGCATGTGACTCACCGGCAATGAATGCAGCTTCCCCAAAATCACAGAGGAGAACTATAGTAGGAGAGTTTGTCATGTGTCCCCAAGCCCCATTTCCTGCCCATTCCCCTTAGGCTGGCTCCCTAATACTGTTTCACTGTCTCCCAGGTCTGTTCCCACAGTGCAGCGGCAACAGGCAATGACACGCAACAGCGCTAATCCAACGCTGACGTTCCCATACAGCTCGAGGGGAAATGGTTTTCAGATGTTACAAATATCACCTTTCTAACTACACGTTATATCACAGCTTTGGCTATTGGTCTATTCTTCTGCATATTGAATGGATAAGGCATTAGAAAGGGTCTTAGGAAACATGTTTTGGATGCTTCTTCCTTCTGCTGCCACACTGTAGTCTTGGGCAAAATTCTGATCTACTAGGTCTTATGACTCTGGACTTCCACTGCAAAACATTTGGGATCTACGGATGCAATGTAATGACTTGTAATAGAAAGTAGGAGCTTTGGAGAACAGAGAGGAGGACTTTACAGTCTCTGCCAAGTGATAGCCAAATGACAGTGATTTGATCAAAAAACTGTGTAAGGAAGACAGCACAATTGTCAGCCAAACAAGGCTAAGAGCATTACAGAGTAAGGAGCGAGCTTTTCCAGCCTTCAGGAGTAAGAAATCATAGCTACCCTCCTGACAGCAACTCAAAGTTCTTTGTGTACTTCAAGAGCCAAGGAAGGCGTCTCAACATCTGTGTTCAGAACAGTGCAAAGCCACTCATGTCCCAGTGAGGGGCAAGAGTAACTATTTCCACACTGATTTTACTTACCTGGCAACAGGTTTCATTACGTTGGACTTGAAAGTGTTGCGGAAACATCTGAGGCAACCTACTGTATAGACAGAGTGCCCTTTTGCTAGACTTCTATTTTTAAGCAAGACAGCAAAGCTGATAATTTTCTCAAAAGCCTTTATATTCAGTGGGCCAGTCTTGTTATCCTGCTATTTAGTGTTCAGACTGAATCACAAAAGATGAAGTGAAACACGGAGACTATGTGTCAGTAATATGCCAGTGATACAAATGTGTGACTACCTGGAGAAGAGGTCTGCGTCTGTTTTTACGTCCCTGTGGTTTTATGTTTTTTACGGTTGCATTTGCAGCGGTCGCTATAGTTTATCCCTTTTGCAGAGGTATGTGGCGTGTGGCAAGAGCTTGTGACAATCAAACAGCTGAGGAAGCTGGGAAGGGTTTTCTGGTGCCAGACCAGTCTTTTGGATGGAGCATCCTCTTCCAGTGGCTTGCTGTGAAGAAGGAAGAGGTGCTCGAGCCCACTCTGGTTTTAGCACATCCTCATCAGGACTGTATTATTTCCCAGCTGCCCTTCTGACTCCAAAGTCTGCTCTTGAAGGAGTTATGTTGTCCAACTTTATTTTATTGCTAAAGAAGGTGCAGCTGGAGGATTTGGAAAGAGGAGATTTGATCCCCACACAACCCTGGGGCTCCCCAGAGAGGTGAGTAATCAGCATGGGGAGAGGAAGTGTGTGACACTCACATCTTTGCTTTGTTTAGATGTTTCCCGTGGAGCAAGTGAGTACCAGAGGATCTTTGGATTTCTCTTTGCAAATCCTGGGTCTGATTTCAGCTGTGATGTCCTCCCAAAAGAGCTGACTCATCCAGCAGGGCTGCAGCTCCAAGGAACACATGCAGAGGCTGGGAAAGTTCAGAGCTATTTTCAGAGCTCAGGGGAGTTGCACTGTGGGGTCCCACTCTCTGGAAGAGGTGCTAGACAGAGAGCGTGCTGTCCAAGAGCGTCCAAGAGGCTCAGTGAAAACTGGACGCTGCCATGACCCCGCAGACTTCAAAGCAAACAGACCGCAAAGGCAGAAATTAGTAGAGGAAAATAGTCGCCATCCATCGGGAAAGTGTTTCTTCAGCGTTTTGATCTTGCCAATCACCGTTCACATAGCTTAGCTGCATTAAATAGTCCCTGGAGCAGGAATTTGGCAGTGCCCGGACAAAGATGGTCCGCAGGGAAATTGTGCGGCACAACGGCAGAGCACGCTGATATTCACCAACCTGACTGCAGGCTCCTCTTCTGCCTCAGTTTATCTGTTTACCTCAAACCAACTACCATGCCTGGTATTTCAAAAACTCTCCCCAGTCTGGGTAGGGCTTGTTAACATAACATTCAGCCTTAATAACAAGATTTACAATTGTGATAATAAACATTTTAAAATGTGATTTAAAATATATATTAAAAGCAGTGGAGGGGAAAGCTCTGGAGGGAAATTAGAGTATTCTGATTTATGTCTGAGAAAAGAGGGATCAAGTTAAAGGAAAAAAAGAATGAGTGCTTAATGCTGCCTGGGGAACACAGCAGCAGCCTGTCTCAGACAGGCCTGATGTTCCTACAAAATAGCCAATCCAGGAATGAGCGTCCCAGAAAAAAAAAGAGGCACGAACAAAGGAAGCAGGAATGAAATTCAAGTGGAGCTGCTTTCCACTTTCCCCTGCCCCTGCTGCAGCACAACATTGAAACTGAGCAGACAAATTTACTCCCAAAGAAAGATATCCTTGTGTGGCAGAGTTGCCCGGCAGACACCAAAGACTCTTCCAGCTGCTGGCAACGTAGCAAGAGTGACGGGCTCCTGGCCAGGGCTCTCCTGATGGAGCCCATGTAAACCAGAGAAGTGCCTGTGGGCGGTTTGTTAGCACTGGGGACTGCTCAGCATCTTGGATGCTGACACTCCGTAACTCCTTCTGCTTGCAGGGAGCCATTTGTCAGAGTCAGAGTTAAATGTCTGGTTAAAGGGCCTGATGATAAAGCGCTGTCTGCAGAGCTGATTTCTCCAGAAATGTGCATGGTGCCAGTATGTAATGTCAGGAGGCAGCTTTGCCTGAAATATCTGGGAGATCTCATTTCAAAAAAACTGGATACTGGAGAAAGGGGGTAGGTTGGGAATTGAAGGACAGATATGATTAGAGGGAGAGATTGCTATGCTGAAGCCCCCTGTGATTATTTAGTTTACAGGGAGACATTCAGAAAAGGGAGCATAATAGAAAAGCAGAAAATACTGAAGTCTATAAAGGTGCTCTGTTGGGTGCTGCTTGCTCCTATACTGAATGAGGACTCTGAACCTGAAAAGTGATGCATTTTAAAATGGGTAACAGGAGATGTGCTTATTACAGAATAATGTTACATGCGTACAGGAAATGTATTTACTACAGAATAATGTTATTTGTGAGAGTTTCACAGACCATCATTGAGAACAAGAGTCAGCTTCAGTCTTAAATAGGATTAGAGGAGGGTAAAAAAGGATAATTAAAGGTTGCTACTTTTATTCTCTCTTTCATGTTTGAGGGATAAAATCCCACTAGCTTCAGGGCATAGAGCAACCTCAGAAAGCCCGTGACTAGAAATAACTTCTTGTGTGGGCAAATTATCGTATTCTTCTCTTGAACTTTTCTGGGGGTAATCTTCTGCTGGTTTCTGTTGTAGACAGGATAGTAGCCTGCAGGGGTATTTATTTTGGTATGTTTGTTACTGCTGGGGTGTGTTAGTAAAGGTACGAGCTGGAATTTCGCAGACTGCTCCCAGGCCACTTTAATTGGCAGAAAAATTGTGACAGACATAGACAGAGGTATACTGACTGACACGTTTTTTCCGCCACTTGATACTATCCCAAACATAAGAAAAAAAAATTAAATCTGTATTTTGTGACTATGTTTCTTTTTTCACAGCAACCCAGTCTTCAGAGCATCTCCTAGGTTAATATTGTCCAACTTTGTATCTTGGGCATCATCTATCTCCTGGACGTTGTCTGCATCTCTGTTGCCATTTCTGCTGTAGTGAAGAAATCCAACCTTCTCTGGTGCCACCATGTATCAGACGTCTTCAATCTTTCCATAGCGGTTCATCTTTGGGATCTGTCAGCATATGGGTAGTAGTGTTGTCTGGCACATAGGGATACCCCATGTTCGCTCCCTGTGATATGGATGTCAGCAGTTCCCCAGCACCCCTATTCTCACTGCTGTGTCCACAGACTGATATTTAGCCACTGGTCACCAATCTTCTCCCTAAGATGTTGGAAGTCTCCTCTTGCTGACTTGATCATTTGCCTCCTATGGGCACATCCTCATCAGCATTACCCTGGTTTGGCTCCATGGCAGGTTTATCCTGGCCCTAATGGTGCCAGAGGTTCTGGCATTCACTGTCCCTACTCTGGCTGTGTCCTGTAGTGACCTTCACTCCTCATGTGGTGCTGCCTGCATGCAGATACTCCGAAAGATTAAGTCTTTTCTGCCCCAGCTGTCCAGCAAAGTGCCCAGCTGAGGGTGAAGTGAGCCACACAAATTGTGATTGCCGTATGTCAGATCTTCTCTATCTGCTGGGCACAGTGTCACTTGCTGCCGTAGATACATACACCCTCTGATCCTCATCTGCTCTTGCACCTGAAATGTGCCCATCATCCTGGGCTGTGCACCAAGCTGGCTCGTCCCCCCGCGTACTTTGTGGGTCACGAGAGCTGTCACTGATCTCTCTGTCAGGTCAGTGGCCCAGGACTAGCAGGGACTGACCGCACTTTTGCCAGGAGGCAGATAGCAAGCCAAAGATTAAAAGTATTCGATCTAAAGGGAAAATCGAGTGTTGCGTACAGGTGCCTCAAGTCCAGAAAGACTTCAAAAGGCTGTTTAATTTTCCCTGGTGAATCCGTGCTTTAAAATGTTTAAACAAATCAGATGTATAATTTGGTCGAATGACAACTCTAGAACAGAATGTGATGATAATTCATGAAACTTTGGAGGATATAAATGTCAAGGAAGGAGGAGTGGTTATGGTGGTACTAGTGTGATAGCCAGGAGGACTCAAGTAAATTTGAGAAAAGGAAAATTTTGGCTCAGTACAAGGAACAAAAATATAAACTAAATAAAGCAACCTAAAATAAGTAACTGTACAAAGCCTAAGAAACCAAACACAACCTTTCCTCCAAGTAGTTATTTTAAAAGAGGAAAAGTACGAGATACTACATTGAATTCTCTGCGAGCTTCGCTCTTGTTATGAGTTTTTATATGGGAGCCACTCAAAAAATTATGGTGATGGTGGCTGCCTAAAATGGAAAGAGCCAACAATAATCTCTGCTTGATTTGAATAATCCCCAAAAGGGAGAGGCTGAAACCCCTCAGAAGCAGTAAATTAAAATTGAACAGAAACCTGGCACATACAGTAAATGACGCATATAGTGAATGGCACAATCTTCTGTTGGGCATTGCGCATAGAGGACAGACACATCATGATTTTCCATGTCTAAAATAAAAAGCCTATAAAAAGTACTTCTTCCAGTTATGGAGACAAATAAATTTGACAAGAGTGATTTGTCTTATTATTACAGAATTTATCCATTATTTTTCTCTTTTTTTTGTTTCCTTCTTTCCCTGTTGAGCTTTAAGTGCAGAGAAAAAGAAGTGTCTGATCTGGGTAAGAGTCCAGTGTGGATGAGGGGTCTGAAACTGAGAAAATATCGCTACTTTTCACATCAACAGTGCTCTCTCTTCACTGGAGTGTCCCTGGGGTTTAGAAGATGTGATAAAGTATGTTCAGTCCGAGTGGAGGAAATGTTAAAACTTCAGACAAGAACAGAAATAGTCTTTAAATTTATGCACTGTATTAGAAAATTGTATTGTAATTAGAAAATGTATGTAAACATTAGAAAATGTTTAAAGACGCAGAAATTTAAAGTCAGGTTAATGGTCAAAACCAGAGATCAAAGTTGAGCTTCCCAGGCAGACTTTTTCTATTTTCCGATGAAGGCTACAAATATCTGTATACTGATGGCTGCACTTTGGTGGATGAGTGTGTAAAGCAAGGCTGGTCACTGGATCAGCGGGACAGATGCTGCAGAGAGCATCCTCCTCAGCTTTACGAAGCATTGACTCCTGCGTGAGAGGGGAGGCAAAGAGCTGCTGCGCCATGTTCACAGTACATTAACCGCTGGTATTTTCAGTACATACCAAACCCCAGATCGAATAACTCTGCTGTTAGATCACACTAAAGTGCTCTGCTGCTTATTTCTCTCTGTCACATACAAGCTACCAGGCTGCAGAGGCACCGAGGAAAGCGGTTTGGAAGTTTTAAACTATATAAACTTTGGGTCTTAAAACAAACAAATGTGCAATCAATGAACGCTCCTTGCTCCATGTTTATGCTTTGATGAAGAAGGCCTGGGGTTCCTGCTGAAAAGTGGGATGATGATTTTAAAAGGGCACAGCACAGTGCTGGGCACCAAGTCCCCACACCGCCCCACTCTGCCTGGCCTGGGCAGGGCCAGGCTGTGCAGAGCCATCGCTCTGCTCCTTCCCGCTGCCCCGGTTCCTGCACCGAAAGCAGCTGGCTCAGCGCTCGCCTCTCTGCAGGGCTTCGGGGCCGGGGCAGGACAGTGGTTGCAGGCAGGGAGGAGGCAGGTGATAGGAACGCGCCACCATCACAGCACAGTCCGTTCCCCTCTGTTTGTGTTTTTGAGCTTTCAGGCATTTTGCTTCAAGGGCAGCACTCTGAGGATGTTTTAATTCACATGCATTTGCAGATGTAACTGTCTGCCAAGTGATGCACCTGTTTTTTTATTTCGGAAAATCCTCAGTGTGTTTTACAAGGCAGACATATGAGGCCCAGGAGGTACCAGCACGCACTAGCATCTGCAGTCTTTTCTTCGGGCAAAGCCCGTGGGCCCAACACTCGCCATCCCGTCATCTGAGATAGCAGAAATCGGCGCTCAAAGCAGTGCCTGGGTGTTGTTTGCAGGAGAGGCTCCCTGGCTGGCGCCAGGCCAGAGCCCGCAGCCTCGTCCCATCCCTTGGCGGCGGGGGAGACGTGCCGTGCCGGCAGTGCTCTGCGCTTTCTCTGCTCGGCAGATCAGCCCCAGGGTGACAGCGCTGCTGATATGCTGGAGAAGGCTCTGGACTGCTTCAACCGAGGCAGGGTGGGGAGATGAACTGCAGTGCCCTGTCAATCGGCAAAGCACATGGCGACGGGTTTAAATCCTCTCTCTTGTTTTGCCACCAAGTCCTGCACTGTCCCCTCCCTCCCAAGCCCCGTCCTTCCCTCTTTTCAGATCCTGTTTATTATCCTCTGCTCCCCACATTTCTACCACTGATTTTTTTCCCACGTCTCCTGATTTTTGTTTTAACCCCTCTATCCCCGCTGCTAACACACACCCAGCCCCTACACTTGAACACAAATACTGGGAGCCCTGAATGTGCCAGGGACAGTCTCTCTCAATATTATCATTATTATTATTAATATAACACCATATAATAATTACAATAATATATAAAATGGGTAGAATAGTGCCAGTAACATAACAGTATCCTACATCTGGGAGGCACAATTCCCGGGAAAGCTCTGCTCCACCCAAGGATGGAACATGCTTTGGGGACATTGCCTGCCCGTGATGAGGGAGATGTAGGAATCAAGGCAGCAGTGCTCTGTGTTTTTATTTAAAGGCTTATAATCTCAACAGGTGTGGAGCAGAGGGTAGGAGACAGACTAGCCTCACATCTGAAGTCCCTGCTTCAGGGCGGGGCTGCGTTAGAAAATCGTAATGAAAGAGGATGTGGTTTTCTTTTTACATTAATGAAGCTTGTTTCCCTTAGTCAGGTTTGAAGAAATGGCTGAGATGTTTTAGCTGAATTTTTCCTGAGGCAACACAGGCCACGGACAGACACCCAACATAGAAACTTTCTGCCCATGTCACTGGTCAATGTTATCAGCAACTTTAAACAAGACTTGATAAGCGGAAGTGTCAGGTAAACTCAGCTATTAGTATTCCTCCCTGTGCCTCTCATTATGAGATCTAGCCTTGTTCGTCTTGCCAGGTCAGCAGTTTTATAGCTAGATGAGACACTGGAGGAGCCACATGTACCTTCAGAAAGCTGTAATATTCAGCTATCCTTTTGTTTTGTGGCAGAGGCAACAATTGAAAAGGACAGAGGATATCCAGCAGGATGGCTTGTGGAGTGGAGGAAGAACACCTGCATCCTCTCTGAGCACCCACCTCTCTTATTGCTGCTAGTGATGGGTCTGTAACACTGGTGAATCAACGATGGGATTTGTGCTTGCCACTGAAAATGTGACCATGGAAGTAGCTGGACAAAGTCTAGGTCAGAATCAGCAGGAACAAACGTGGCTGCGTGTCTTTTTGTGCAGTTCGGACATCCATATCCTGAGAAAATCAGGCACCGTCCAAAACAGGCAAAGTGTTCTTATATTTGTGAGCTCAAGAGCTGTTTCATTAGTGGTATCAAGAGGGAAAACACAGATGTCAGCGAGGTCAGGCTGTCTCAGTCCATGCTTATTTGTGTTTTGGATTTGCTGTGAGCGGGGCTCCGTGACGCAGCAGCATGAGCTCCAGCACCTCGCTCTGCAGGGGGACGTCCCCAGCAGCAGAGCCACCTGAGGGGGTGTTGGGGAAGGGCTTGGCAACAGGGATCCTCAGGGGAAAAGGATCTACTTCTGTGGTTTTATTTCTATAGCCTGTGCAGTAGATCTCTGGACAGAAGTCTGAGACCATCATCTCCTGATTCAAGGTCCCCACGAGCAATGCCGATGCTCGTGGAGTCATTGCTTCCCCCTCACATCTCCAACCGTTCCTTCCTTCAGCTGCATCTCAGCACACTGCCACCCCTGCAGCGCCAGCACGATGGGTTATAGAGCCAAGTGTTGAACCCCATCAGGGAACTGAGCCAGGCTAAGAAAACAATATTGTAAGCGGAGAAGAGGGCTAGATCTCTTTAAACAGGTGTTGCCACAAAAAGCCCTTCAGGAAAACGCAGCCCCTGGGGTTCAGGTGGCCAGCCATGAACATGACCAGTCCTGCCTGGATGTGTGAGCACAGGGCTCCCCTGGTCATGTCTGCCTTCCCCAACAGAGCAGGTGGGCACCAGGCACCATACAGTCTGTGGCCATACTGGCGCTTCCAGACATCCTAAAGCCTGCTCAGGGCTGGAAACCCCAGACAAATGCCCACAGGCTGTCCAGATGACCGTTTGAGGTGGGAAAAGCAATGTGCCAAAGGAAACCCTTCTCTGTGGTTGCTGTGCTTTGTTCCACCAACGGGGTCTGTTTCTGTGTTCAGAGATAACCTTCACGTGGAAAAAAAGAAGGGGGGTGCCTTTCTGCTCCCACTTTTTTCACTACTCGATAAAAAAAAGTGGTTGGAAAAGTGCCCTTCTTCACCTTCAAATTTTTCCTCTGTGTTAGAAATTCAGGTCTTAGCAAGCTGGTTCCCTTGAAAGCCTCTGGTGATAAAGAAGGAGCAGTTGTGTGAGCCACCACCTGCAGCAACATTCAGGGGAAATCTGAGGGAGGGAAATGAGTTCATCAAGACCACCTGGAGCTCTGTGCCACGGAGGGGACTGATGAGCAACGGGCAGAAAGAAGTGGTGAAAGGTAAAGTTTCCAAGAGCGATAGGGAAACAGTCATTGCACAGGATTTCACTGGTAAATTAGCTTTGTAAATACAAAAACTCCCAGAAGTGGATGGCACCCACAGTGTTACGCCCTAACAAAACCTCTCCCTCAAATCACAGCCATGGACCCCAATTCTACTTGCGGTTCAGCTTCCTCTTACATGGCTTTTGGGCTTCCCACAGCTGCCATAGCTGACGTCTACCCCCACTTCAGGGCCTCCTGCAGCCAGAGCTCTGCTTACTCACTTGGTGAAATAGGTTGTTGCATGTGGTTGTCCTTTTGAAGTTCACCATTTAATTCAACCACAGCCCTGAAAGAGCTGCCCACACGTGGACGTGGGCTGAACCCCAGGCAGATATTGCTGCTAAATAGCTGGTGACAGTCAGAGCTCAGTTGAAAAGCAGGGGACATATAGTAAAAGCATGAGTGCGAGCTTTCATGGTGAAAAGGAACAGTAAATTGAGCCTTAAGCACATGTCTCTCTTACACTTAATTTAACACTCATTCTGACAGCTCCTGGTGATGCAGACCTTTTATCTGCTGGCTGCAGCCTCTCCTGCAGCCATGACTCAGCCAGCCCTTGCCTACATGCCTTGTTTGAGCAGGAACCTCTCCAAGAGGCCCTAATAAAGTTCAGTCCCTATGGCCTCAGCTGGTTCTGACTTCTCTGGGCATGATTGCATCAAGCAAAGCCCAGGAAGAGCTGGTCCCAGTCACTCGTCGTTTGGGAAGGGGAGAAGCACTGCTTCAGGCCTAAGCTCACTTGTGGCCAGGAAAACACCGCCAGGCTGTTGTCTGTCTTCCCTGTCCCGTGTCTGCTGTCCTTGCATTTGAGGACCTGCATGTTTTATTACATTAGCACCACTCAAGGAATGACATTTGCCAGTCCATTTCTGTTGATGGAGGCAGGGGAAAACGAAGCTGCAAAGGCTTGACGGTGCTGCCGTCCATCAGTCTGCAGGTAGGAGGTTTGGTTGGTGATGAAAATACTAGCGGTTCCTTCATAAACTGGCTTTCCGCCCGGCGTTATGGTCCCTCAGTCTCTCCCTCTTGGCAGCAGAGCTCTGCCGCTGAGAGAAGCCACCCCACTGACCATCCTTGTACCATCCATGGCAACATTGCCATCTGATCCCATGGAGAACCAGTCTGAGTAGGTAGAATTTAGAAAAATATAAAATAAAATTAAGCAGAGCTTTAAAAGAACAAACAGAAAAGCTTTTTTGTCAGATCTGCTCCCTGCACTGGCTCATTAAAGGCTTCAGTGAGGATTATACCAGGTGAGGGTGGCCCCACTTGCTCCCATCCTTGCATCGCCCCTGCCCTGGCTCTGCCCGGCTGCTGGCCAGGTGACACAAAGCCCTTGAGCAGGGGACACCAGATGCACCATAAACCAGGTGAAATCTGGGAGGCAGAATGTTGTGAGCTGTTTGATCACGCGAATACTTGGGACGGCTCAAAGCAGGGAATGAACAACCTGGGAAAGGGGGGTGACGCTGAGCTCAGCTCCCCAAAACCTGCCAAAGAAGTTCCCGGGGATGTTTGGGGGATTTCTTGTGTGCTGCAGGACAAACATTGCTGCCGGCAGCCCCGGGGTCAGAGATCTGAGAGCTTGTTTGCCCTTTTTTCCTGAAACGCTGTGACTTAGTGTTATAAAAGATACAACTTCTCTCCAACCCCTTGCCTGCGTCCCTCTGCGGGCTGAAGCCATTCATTTCGGCCTAAAGTTTCTCCAGGGGGGAAACAAATGCAATTGCAATGGTTTGGCCACCGTGCCCTGCCTCCTCCAGCCATCGATGTCCCCTCATACAGCTAAAAGACTGCCAGCGAGGAGAGCTCCTGTGGATGGTGCAGCTCCCTCACAGCGTCGCCCGCACCAGCACTCGGTGTGTGCTGTGACACACACAGAGGGATGTGTAGCAGCCGGCGGGGCTAAGGCCTCTCCAAAAGGAGCAGACTGAAATTTGGTTGCCTGCAAAGCCAGCAAACATCCCCACTGGCCGAGGCTCCAGCTGCAGCAGCCAGTGCCTTCCCAGGAGCCAGCGAGAGGCTGGAGGGTCCCCAAGACGCCAGCCCTGCACCACGCTGGGGACTGGGCAAAACTCATGGTCTGTCAGGGAGACGAGGGGGCTTTACTGGAAAAATTGAGATGCACAAGGGATCAAAGGGAGAAAAGGACTCCGGAGGGCTGGTTGGAAGTGGTGTTCACAGGGCTGGCCAGCTGCCGGCAGTGGCTGCAGCTACGCAGAGCTTTCCGGGTTTAAGAGATCAAGGAAAAACTGTCGAAAGATGGGGAACATAAGGGAGGGATGGCCATTGACTGTGCAAAGTCCTGTCTGAAGAGCATAGAAAGGTGAATTTAGGAGCGGAGGGAACCAAGGCGACGGTCTGCAGCCACCCTGTGCTGCCTGCCCCCCGCCTTCGCCCCAAGCAGGCACCCAGAGGCGGTTTTAGTCCTGACTCGGCCACTTTGCTCCAAGCAGAAAACTAAGAAATGTGTTTATTTCTTCCTCAAGAGGAAAATAAAACAAAGACAGAGCAAAAGCCTTCACTTGGGATTACAGGAATGAAAGATGGGCAACGGGAAACACTGTTTCCAGTGCTGGGAAATGCAGTTGTCATGTCAACCAGCTGCCGTCGGCAGTCCCGCCCAGCATGATAAATGGGATTGGGCTTGGCGGGGAAGCCTGCTGGCCTGCGCCGGCCAAATCCTTATGGGAAGAGAAGAGAGCTTAAGGACAAGTTTGTCCATACCCAAACGTGGGTGGCTTTAGAGAGCATCAGCTACCGGTGTCCCTAGCGGTACCTGGTGACACCAGTCCCGGCGGAGCATGGCAGCTAGCAGTGTGCTGCAGGGTGGGTGCTGTGAGCGCCGGGTGCCACCAGCACCCCAAACCCACCCGCACAGTTTGCCCTTGAGGGCAGCAAGAGATTTCAAGGGAAAAGCCTTCATGGTGACCTTCTCCTTTCACACGCCGCAGAGGCGACACCCTGTTCAGCTCAGTCTGAGATACGATCAGGGAGCACAAAAAGGAAGCAAATGGGCTGAAATAGGCAAGTGTCCCAAAAGCCCTGGGTGTGCGCTTGTACCTGCTGGGAGTTTCCCTTCACCTGACACAGGTGAAGAAAAGCCACCAAGAAACCACGCAGGCCCCTTCAACAGCATCCACACCAGCTACGCGCCTGCTGGAGCCACCACCTCATTGATCTCTGCCAGTGACTGGGCTGAAAACCCCAGTGGGCAGCTTTGCTCAAAAATAAACATCGTAAACACCGTGGCTGTGACATCTTTGTAGCCCAGAGAATATATAGATGGGGACTCCCCTGCTACAGTGCCAGCAGCTCTGCAGGATAACGTGCTGATTTCTGTATCCCAGAGAAGCTGGGGTGCTGATTCCCCTTCTTTGAAGAAGCCAAAATTGCAATTTCTGTTGCAAAAGTAACCTTAAATAGTAACAGCCTTGCAGCAGCTGTCCTAGGGGAGACCTTACATGCTTGTTTCAAAAAAGCAGTGTTTTCAGACAGGTGGACGACCACTTTTCCCTTCAGTTTTAAATAGATTTCCTTAACAAAATAATGAGTTTGTCCCTATTTTGGGGGCTAGTCAGATCATTTGACTGCTCACGCATCAGACGTGAAGGACTCTTCAATGCATTGAAAGCAAATATGCCAAGCGGAGTGGCTTGAGAGCAGAAATAGCAACTTAGCCCCTTTCTAATGGCTGGTGACGGTATCTAATGCCGTGGTGATGGTGTGCTTATAAAATACAGAGGACAATTATTGCGTCCTTCTGCCCATACAAAATACGGAGGACTATTGTTGTGCCCTTCTGCCCACACCTATGTTTGCAAGCCTTGCAACCCAGCCCTTCCCAGGAGGCAGGGGAAGGGCAAAGCCCACAGCAGTTGATTTACTTGGCTTCACTGGCGTGTATTTTTATCCTCTGCTGCACAGCCTGCATTTTGTTTTCATACTGCTGTAAGAATCGATGCAAATTAATTATGTTTAAAAGGGACAGGAATATTGCTCTCAGATCTTGGCCCTCCCTGCAAACTCTAATTTCCACAGATAAAGTTGTTTAGAAAATTGTGGATGTAGTTAATAACAGCCAAAGGGCGTTTTTTTAAGCAACAGTATTTAACCAAAGAACAAAAGGGAAATTCTGTGGGAAATAAGCTTCAATTTTTTTGTTAAAAAGATTATTTACACTAAAGTATTCAACTTCACCAGTGATGTCACGGCTAAAATTACCAATAAATAAAATAAAAAAGCCTGACAAGCTCGCTCTGCTATTGTCTAGCTGCTCCGAGGAGCTTTTGCTGTCCTGTGGCCACTGCCCCGATACAGCAGAAGAGAAGAGAAACTGCTTTTGGCCAGCAGCTCTCCTCCCGCGACCCAGCCTGTAGCTGCTGCCAGAGGAGTGGGGGCCTGGCTGAGGGGGCAGGCGGGGATGCTGAGGAGCAGCAGCTCGGCTCCTGGAGCACCTCGGCCACCCAAGCCCTGCATTTGAGCAGGCAGGATTTCATCTCCATGCCTCCAGGCTTCGTGCCGGCCGCCTCTGTGATGGTTGCACCAGCAGCTCCTGAGCTGTTTGGGTGGGCACCCCTTTTCTATGGTCTCAGGAATGGAGGTGTGAAACCTCATCCCACTCACATGGATGTCCCTACACATCCCCTGTCCCCTCCCGGTGCCTGGGGAATGACGAACAGGGCAATGTACACAGCTCTCTTGTAAGCTGCAGACGGGACAGAGAAGGGAGGGAGCTTGTGAGACATGGCTTTGGTGCCCACCATGGTGCCCCCAGGATGCACCTGGTACAGGATCATCAGAAGGAGAGAAAAACAGGTTTTTGGGAAACTCTCAGCCACCCACAGAGAAATCAAGGTGATGGTACTCCCTTCCCATAGGGTCCCCTAAAGCGGGAATGGATCGCAACATCGGGCAGGCACAGCCGGCACTGCAAGGCACGGGGCAAGGTCAGGAGTCCCTTCAGCTGCAGCAAACCCCCTGCATCCAAGCCACGGCTTGGTCCCGAACTCCACATCATCGCCAGCATGGGGCTGGGACCGCAGCCAGAGCCCACGCGTGGCTCCTCATTCCCAAATCCCCTGGTGCTGCTGAAGGCCTCTCCTGAACATCTCTCGTTGATTGAGTTTGCTTTTGCTGAAGTATTGACAGGTCCCAGCAGCTGCCATGTGAGCTGTTGCCAAAAAGATGGGTTTTCTGTTGCCGATAAGTGGGTATCGTTGGGCAAGTTGATCCGAGAAGAGGGAAAGATAAGTGGGTATTGTTGATCTGAGAAGAGGGAAAAGGGGAAAACCAGAAGAAAAGACCAGTGTGTTTCCCTGCCAGCACTAGCAGGTCCTGCTAAAACTGGAGCCTGAGCTCCTGTCAAGAGGAGCTGAATCAGCACAAAATTAACTGAGGGAGACAAAATGAGAGAGGGAGTGGGAAAACAGAGGTGGTGTGAACAGGAGAAGCAGGAGAGCAGCGATCCCTGCCACCCGTCCCCACAGCACCCCCTCTGAAGGGCTTCACAGGCTCTCACCCACCCGCCCTCACACATGTGCTCACAATGAAAAGTGACACGTTGTACAAAAAGCGTGACTTCTTTCCCGTCACTAACTCTTGGCACGGTGCCTCCCTCACTGGCAGCTTTTGTGCACACAGCGTGTCTGACACCTGCTAAAATGGAGCCGGCCTTTTCTCTGAGCGCATCCCTCTCGCTGGGTGCAGGGCTGCTAGCATGCTGAGGGGATGAAGATGCCAGTTGCCCAAGAGAAGTATTTTGGCACAAAGCAGAATTAGTGGGAGGGTGGGTTGGGATGGAGGCAGGGGGAAGCAAAGCCGTATGGGTGTGAAATGCCAGGAGCACCGAATGATGGCTAGAACTGGTGAAGAAGGGCTTTTATTATTAAGAACAGCTAAAAGAGAGGGGGGCACCTGTCACTTAACTTCAGAGCCTGGAAGAAGGAGCCCATCCGTTTGCACCCATAACACGTTACGTGCACGTCTGCAGTGTCAGATTCCAAACTTGAAAATAACTGGTGCTCCTCGGGTCGGCTGTCACCTCTGGAAGGGCCAGCGAACTCACCCAGGGCACTGGGGGAGCAGCCAGCCAGTGAGAAACGCTGTGGGCGAGGGGCAGGAGGCTGTTGGGCACAGAGGAGCAGGGAATTGGTGGTGACCGAGCAGGCACAAGGTGGACGGAAAGTCTGCCGGGAGCAACGGCACGAAGGGAAGGATGCTCACGCAGGATCCTTCCTCATCACAGCTTCCCAACAGCTCCCGGGATCCACCTACACCTGCTCCTCCACAAACATCACCGGAGTTGTGTAGGCGTGGCATGGGGGACATGCCGTGGCCCGGCACTGGGTCCTGGCCACCCGGCACTGCACGGTTGGGACGTTGTGGAGGGTGGTGGGGGGAACCTCAGGCAGATGGTGCCCCTGTACCCATACAGCGTGTTTTCTCTTTCAGCCAGGTTTGCCTCGGCACAAGCGCGCAGGGACATTGCATTCCCAGACGTGTGGAGGACCAGACAAGCTGGTTTTGGCCTGTGAAGTGTTACATGGCTTTGGGCCCATTCACTTTAGGTTTTGCCACGTTCCGTTGCTGCAGTTTTCAAGCACAGCAGAGCCAGCAACGCTGGGGGTCCCTCCAAGCGTGAAGGGATAGCTGCATGAACGGTCTTCATGAGAAACAGCCTTTGGTGGAAACCTCGGAGCCCCTGTTGGTCCCAAATGACTCAAATATACTGCTTTTTGGGGCAGAGCGCAAAGCTGCTGTAGGAGGAAGGGATCCAAGGGACCGGGTGCAGGGGAAGGAAAAGCGCAGAGGGCTTTTGCCAAAGGGTTTATTGTTTTGCCAGTTGCATTTTACCAGCAGATACTTTGCAATACCCTTAGGTGGGCCTCCGGGCGCTTGAAAGTCCCTCAAGCCATACGTTGCACAAAGGAAGTGAGTGACGATGATGATGCCGACGCCAGCCTCCGCAGGGCCTCCGGCGTGAGAGGCTGGAGTCAGCAGGTGAGGGCAGCAGCACGCACAGGGGTATGAGCAGGGGACAGAAATGGCAGCAGGTTTTCACAGGGATTAGCCGCCCGCTCACATTACAGGCGACCGGCAGCACCGCCTGCTCTTCTACCCAGCCCTTCTCTGCTGGGAAGATTTCTGCCTTGCAAGCAGCTGGGATGAAATACAAAGCTGTAGGTTCAGCCCAGCACCATCCTACTTGCGTGGGAGGGGGTGTCACCGCCGATTTTTTGTTGGTGGCATTAGAAATCAGTCTCCAGAAATGCTGCTTTGGTTGCCTTTCACTTATTTTATTTTCCCCACATATTCGTGTGTTTCCAGGGAGAAGATTTGGGGTTATTTTTTCATTTTGGGGCTTTTTTTTTTTTTTTTTAAACACTTGGGTAAAGAAAGTATGGGTTGTGAAAACAAAGGGCCTAGAAAAGGCAGAGGTATCACCTCCTTCTGGCAGCAGGAGAGTCCCTGGCTCACCCTGCCATGAGGCCATCAGCCCCTTGCGGACACATCTGCCCACAAAAGTTGACAGGAATTGAAGAATAATGTGGCTTTACACGAACGGCACACATGGGCTCACCTGTTCCTGCAATTACGTGGTCAGGAAATTAATTCTGATCAACTGCTCCCGAATATCTTCCCATGCAAACAAAACCTGGCAGGATTTCTTTCCTCTGCTATCACTGGGGAATCTCAAAGGGGATGAAACTTGCCCCTGAGAGGCCCTGAAGTGCTTTATGAAACCACCGCAAGGTACAGGGACCTTGACATAATGGGAGAACTGGATTCCTTGCCCTTCCCAACTGGGATCACAGGGGACTGCTCTGTCCGGACATGCTTCAGCTTTCAGGGATGTAGCGACGGAACCTCCTGCCCCACCTGTGCCAGCTCCATCCACCTCGCAGTGCCAGGCCAGCGTTCCAGCACCTGCCTCAGGCTTCGATCCGCTTTGATGAACAACTGATCTATGGAAGAATTACTCCTGTAAATGTCTGGAGAAGTGGGGGGTGGAAATCATATGTATGTGACTGGCCAGGGAAATTATAAGAGTAATCTTGTATTTAAAAAATATTTCAACTACCCAGCATGAATTTTGTATCGCTGATCTACACATACTGTCTAATATGAGATGGGTGGCTGCCGTCAGATTTCAACTCAGAGACCTACTTGAGAATTGATCCAGAACAAGAGGTACTTGCTTTGAAAAATCAACCCCGATCCCACAACTTCTCAATCAGCATCACAAATTGGAGCCACCGGTATTTTTCACCAAACAGCCCAAATTTCGCAAGACCAGCTCTCACTCGAGACGAGAGTCCCAAGCTCTTTTGCATGTTCCAGAAGTAGCCACAGATTTATTTTCCTTTTGTTTTCTGACGCATGTATTAAGTTTTAGAAGTTGACCGCCAACCCCGTGCTAAGACCTTCAGACATTTCGGCTGTAGCCCACCTTCGGGGTAAGGCATGCCTGATGGCAGTGGAAGGAGGCAGGAGAGGCAATGGCCCCCCACCCTTCAGGACAGGGAGCTGCTCAAAGCCCATCTGCAAGCAAACCGCCCCGCTCTACAACAGACCGCCCAAGTCGCCTGCCCTGGCTTAGTAGCAAGCCTGGGAGGAAGGGAAAATGGATTCAGTAAGTTGGACATGAAACGTCAGTAACGAGTGCAGGGAGGGGGCAGATGAAAACTGTTCATCAGCTGCTCGTGTGAGTACACAGAAGCCAGCCTGAACTCGTTCGCTGGCTGCACGCGGTGGGGTCTTTCGTTTCCTATCCTGGACCATGTGCTCTCGCCTTGGGCAAAGCAGCAGGGGACACTCTGCTGCTGGGCACTCCCGGCCAAAGTCACCCTTTGATGCATCCCGCTTGGCTTATGAAAGATCCATCTGCAATGCTGCGACTCCCTTGAGTGCTGTGATAGGCCAGATAAGGATGACCACAAGAAAAATTCATAAGTATTTTTAGATCTCATCCTATTTTTTTTGCTGGGTTCACCATGAAAAAGGACGAGAGGAAAGATTACTCATTCTCTGTAAAATTACTAATTCCCTCCTGAGGAGAATTAGTTCAGCCAGTTGACTCCCCCTCACCCCAACCTCGCATCCCAAGACCGAAAAGCAGAGAGAAAAATTACACCCCTATTTTGCACAAGTAACTCCAGCCATTGAGAAGGAAACTATTTTTCCACTATGTGTATCTCGTCTGCTTTTCTGCCTAGTGCCAATCCTAACAAAGTGACACACAGGAAACTAAACCAGGAGCTTCACATTTGCCTTCCATTGGAAAGCGTTTAAAGCTTAAAGTTTCCACCTATTATCATGACATAAAGGGGTTTGTACAATGAGGGTAGAAAGAGGAAGGGGGCCCTTTCTTCCTTTTCTGTTTGCATCTTTTAAAATGAACAACACTAGAGAGCAAAACTATAAAATAATGGCTCAACAGAGACCATCATCATTCCTGCCAGATCTTTTCTCAATAAGAGAGCTAGTAAGAAGGTCTCTGATGTCTTCTGCATAACCAGCAAGCCAACCTCACCTTTCCAGGTGAGTTCAAACTGTACTTGCTTTTCTTGCATTTTTTACCTATCTATATTCCATAGTAGTGATCACTGCAACGATGAATGGAAAACACAAACTCACCATAAGAGGCAGCATCACACAAAGGACAATCAGTAGGAGATCAGGAGGAAGGCAGCTTTCACAGTCCCTGTAATTTTTAGCCTCTCTTACCAGACTCCTTGCAAGACAGGGCAGGAATAAACCATTACCAGTTGTAACGGTGCTGGTACAGTGTAGATTCCTGTCCAGAAGGAGCCGATTGCATCGAACGACTCAGCCTGGCTCATCAAAGCAGCCATCACAGGGGGAATTCCTGGGCTTACAACATCTCTGGGCAGAGTTGTTGAGGTTCAGGAGGTCTCCTAAAGGTCCCCCACTGGCTGAGAGGGCTCAGCACACTCCCCCAGCCACAAGTTGCATCATGGCAAAGAGAAGAAGGATGTTAAACTGCCATCCCGGCTTATTCAAAACCTCTCCCAGTGGTAAAGCCGCGTTTTTCTAAGCACCTCTGCCTGTGGTTAGAAAAAACAGGAACTGCATTGGGTTCACATCTCTGACTATGTGCTCAGTGGGCAAGGTGACTTTCTGCAGCTGCGTCTAGATTGTAGCAAAGCATTTTAAGTGAGCATCAAGCTGTAATTCCTGCTCTGTCTTACCAATAGTACCACCAGGGTAGACAGGGTTATGAAAGCGTACCTGCTTTGTAAGCCGTCAGAGACGGACTTCATTTACTGTAACCTGCCCTGAACTGGATTTGGCCACGTCTCTGCAAGCCAGTTGTATTCTGTCAGCAGCAGCTGCTCCAAAAGTCTGCCTTGAACTGGCTTACTTTTCAAGCTTAAAAGCAGGTCACGTTCATATGGCCATTTGCATTGACCCCAAAGCAACGAACAAGGAAATTATTTTTATAAAGTCCTCTCCTCTCACGGAGCATGCTCAGATGTTATCCCCATTTTACCAACCATGAGACAGACAAAAGGACCACATTTTGCTATAAAATCAAGCGTTTGTTCCCTTTTCTGCACAGTATGGGACACCTGGGAAAGGTTTACAACACAGTCTGAACCAAACTAAGATGGCTGGAGGATCGCAGAGCCCATGCTGTTGAGCTTGATAGCCCTTCTTGAGGCGCTACTCAAGGTCTCTTCACGTGGACCAAACTGCCCTTTTTGGTATCACACGGTAGAGCCAGTTGGATGTTGGGCAATGTGTGCACCACTTACCACATGGCCCAGCTTGCACGTAGATGCTGGTCATTTAATGGGACCCATCATCCTCATACCACAGGCCACAGCTTCACTTGTGGTTTTATACTGTCCAAGGGACTTGGGAGTTCCTCAGCAAAGAGGGCTGCAGGAAGCAAACAGCAGAGAGCAATTCCTCCAGCCTGTGCCTGAGAGATGCCCCTGAGAGATGCCTGGGAAAGAGAGGGGCAGGGAGGAAGCCCCAGGCAGGAGAAGTTGCTCTGGTGGGCCACAGCCAGCCCTTTGGACATGGCCAGTGCCCTCTGCTCTTGAGGGCAGCTGGCTGAGCCTGGTCTGGGGAGGCTCTGCCATGCAGCCCTGCCAAGGGCAGTCGGACGTCTTTCTGTGTGGCATCGGAAAGCTGAGCTTCATGCTCAGACATCATATCATACATCACATCAGGTGCTCAAGCAGCTAGGAAGGGACAGTAAAGATTCATTAATGCAGTTTTAACATTAATTACGTTTGTAGAGCAGTGCTGCAAAGAAGACTTTTGACAAACATGTCTGTCCTTGGCTGATGTGTCCCAGCAGGGTGACACTACTTCATCTTTCCCTTCCTTTGCCTACAACTGCACAGCTCTTTCCACCAACAGAAAACAAAAACGACAGAGCATTAAGATCTGTCAGGACAGAATAAAGGAGTTCACAGTGTTGTGCTGCCCACTTAACTGATGATTTTGACTTTTCCTCCCCATTTCTTCCAGTGTATACAATACTAGATAACTGCCCTGTAGCAACTAACCTAAATCCCTCTAGCTTCTGGAAAGCAACTGGTCTGAACTGGAGCGGTGGCTGCCTGGGACAGTTCTTGTTGCAAAGAGTCAGTTTTCTTAACACAAAGCTTCAACCTTAAAAGAAGGAAGTCCACAACTAGAACCACCCTACAAACCACATAGGCTTTTGCAACTGAAAAAGCATACTTCCAGAGCTATCAGGCCACGTTCTTTCATTCACCTCTGACTTTCTAATGCAACTAGAAAGCAAACTCCTCAGAAAAAAAAGTATATTTAGCAGGATGAGAACTGTGATGAAGTTGTAGATGGGCAGAGGAAGGATGGCTCGGGCTCAGTTCATCAGGAGGGACTCAATTGTACAAACCAGAAAGCAGAGACTGAAATCATGACTGTTGGTGGCACTGTGAAATTATCTGGTGATATCTTTAAGCCAAGTGCTAGTAAGAAACCCGCCCAAAATGCAAACAATCACACATAGCAACAACATCTACTTTTGCCAGCCCAAGTAATTCACTCTGCCTTGCAAAATGATGCCAAATGTGCAAAATAAAGATTACACTGAAATGGCCTAGCAGGTTTTGGTGGTGATGGCAGCAATATAAAAGTATCATCCCACCACATTGCTGAGGTGTCCAGACATAACCTTTTGCTACAATCACTTTACAAATGCTTCCTTCTTGCAACTTAATTTTTCCATTCCATGTAACTCCATGGATTTCACTCTCACCTCTGAAATGTCTTGCACTGAAACACACCACTTGGCTACTTCTTTTTCTTCCTACCAAACTGTCCCTTGCTTGATTCAACACATATTTACCCATCTAAAGCATTTATTCCCACCAGTATTCAATGAATGCAATAGGCAGCACATTCAATTCATTAACGTTCTGACACAGCATCAAACAAAAATTTTGCCCATATTAAAACAAAGGTCTTAAGTTCATTTAGGATTTTAGTTCCCTATAATACTACAATGACACCAAGGAAAACATTTAACCCCACCAATTTGTGCGAGCAGTGTATGATGCAGACAGCATAGTCCGAAAGCGAGCATCCCCCCCAGCAAGGGGATGCAGCTTTTCTATGCAGAATGGCATTGACCCTATCCTCATTTCCAGCTCCTGGTATGCCCTTCCTCCAGGCTAAGGTTCAAAATCTTCAGATTGTAATTTGATTTTTTTGGATCACGTAAAAGTCCCTCTTCTTCGGTTCCCGCCCTGCCTGGTCCCCAGCAGCAAGAGCAGAGTGGGAAAGCAGGGTTCGGCTGCCACCTGCCGGTGTCCAGCCTCCTTCCTCTGCTGGGCACACACCAAAAAACACCGAAAATACAGAAAAAACTGAAAATACCCAAAATACAAATAATACAGGCACTGCCCTCCGGCTCCCCAGATCGAGACCCCTCTAACTCAGCAAGAATAAAACAGACTCCTCAAGAAGAGGTGCATGATAAGGCTGCTGAGCTTAAGGGTACTGAGCTTCACAAATTTTTTTTGTTTTACACTCGGCTATGAAAGCTCATGGTACACTACAGGAGCAGTTAACACCTTGCAGTCAGGAGCTACAAGGTCTCCAGAATCAGTTTTCATTTTTAAAAGGTCAAACACACACCTTCGCAAAGGTAAGGCCAACCTGCCACTCCATTACAAAAACACTTCCATGAATGTTTCTCTTTCAGCTTTAGCTAAAGCTTTTATGTGTTTGCTCCAGAGAAAAGCAATGAGGAAATAAGAATTATTAATTCCTTCTCCATTTCTTTGTCCTCTTCCCTGCTTATGAGGAAAGGAGAAAATTTTCCCACTTTATCCTCTAACACTAAATACAATATTTCAGTTTTCTTGGAACATTCTGTTTTATTCTTGATAAATACTTTAAGAGTTTTGAAACCAGCATATGAAGTCTCCAACTTGTATCTTTCAAAATGTTATAGAAGAGTAAAAATGCAACAGGGAGATAAAAGGCTGTCTTCTCTTGTGAAAAAAATTATAAAAACCTCATACGCTGCCTGCTGTAATCTGGGGAATCTCAAAGCTATAAAACTGTGGTATCAAAGTATTTTTTGATTCACGGCCACAAGGCAAGCCTAGGAGAAATAATTCAGAAGAAAGGAAGACATTTATTTTGTATGCAATGGGGGACTCCAAGGCTTAGGACTGCACGGACGTGTGCACAAGGAAAGATGATGAGAAAAATCCATCAAATTAGTTTTCTCACATCAGCATTCATGAAAGGCAGCGCTTCGTAAAACCTTCACATCAGCAAGTCACCACAGCTCCTCAAGGACATTAAAAGAACGATAAACTTCCTAAGAACAATAGGACAGGGGAGATTTTTTTGTTCAAAACAGCAACTCTAGGCCTCTCCATGTGCCATCACTCAGCTAAGATAACGGAACATTTAGCGGGGCCCCGTCACATCTCTAATCCACCCAGACTGCTGATATCTGTCCATCACAGATTAAGATCAGAAAGACCAAGCCAAGACATTGTAAAGCAACAATTTTCATTAAGGAAGCCACAGCGAAGCCTGCCAAAGCCTGGCCGACATTTATCTTTAATTCCAAAGAAATCCTATTGGGGGGNATGTCCTCCATATCTGGACGTAAGCATACAGAAGAGATTAGCCGTTACTAATAATAAGACCAACGCGCGCTGTGACGACAGCTGGATAACAAGCGCTAATGATCACAATTCTCCCAGTGTGAGCTGAGCACTGGGTGAAGTCAGAAAAATGTGTTTTCCTATGGATAAAACAGGGCTGATCCCACCATGCTGAGGCTGGCGGGGTTTGATCCCAGGCCCCTTCTGCATAGATGCCCCAAGCCCAGCGTACATGTGTCCAGCTGGCGTTCAGCATTAGAGATAAAGCTACAAATACAACGTGAGGAGGATTTCCCCACTGTTAAAATTTGCTCCTCTGAGGTGCTGTTCCCAATGTGTGCCTTTTAAGTCGTTTCCGACTCACATTATAACCTAGCATATCGGCGTGGTTGGGGAACCTTCTAAACGCCTTAATGCAATTTGGGCAGCCAAAATCCAAGCAGAAATCCTGGTGATCTGGACACACCTATACTTCCTTCTGCTGCTTTAAAAATCACAGCAAACAACACTGCAAATTAAAAACACTAAGTAGTGGGGTATTCTGCAAGAAAAAACCCTATCCAGACCATTCTAGCTCCAAAAGAATATACATTCAATTTTTCAGCCAGTGATTGTAAAGATGAAGACTCTTGCTGCTGATACGGCTGAGGGGATGATGTGAACTGCGTAGTTCATTACTGCTGTGATAGCATCCCCGTGAGCCAGGCCCACTGCGCAAGTGCTACGTCAGGATCTGTTAACGTGCTGGAGATGAACATCTGGGAACCTCTCACAGATAGTTTTTGCCCTTGCTATCGCTTGTACATCTCCATCGCCGCTAGCTATGGGGGCAGACTCCTGTCTCGCTGAGCTTTCTGATCAGAACCACCACCAAATGATAGCTCTTCCCTCTCCTCCAGCAGCAATGACTACACTGGTACCTCCCTGACTGCAGAGGACGCAGAAATAAATCTATCTTTGCACAAGCTTCTGCCCCTTACCTTAAGGTGGCTGCGCTGTCCTCCCAGCTGTTCTGACAGATTCACTACATTGCTACGAACAGCAGAGAAAACTGTTGTTGGCCAAATAGAAAGGTGGATATATCTCTTTTAAATTACTATTTTCCAGAAGGTTCTGGAGTCTCTTTCTTTCAAACACAAAGCAAAGGAAGAATAGAGAAGTGAAACTAATTCTGTACCAGGCAATTTCTTGCATGGTGTAGCACCAGTTCAAAACAAGCTCTTTCACTATTGTTTATCAAATCCTAAAACTAACCTTACTATTTTATCTACTGCTATCAGAACCTGTAAGCTATAAATATTATTAAGTAAATTACATCCTGATGTTACACGCTGATGAAGTTATACACTGGGTCTACAGTGGGTCTGCACGAGCAGCCCTGTGCAGACCATGCAGTCGTGCACAGCTTTATTTGTGTAAGAGATAGACCTGGCCCCTCTCTGTACCATTAAAACTTGCTTTGATGAAGTCTCTGTAGGCTACGCTGTTGGAGCATGCCCTAAAAGTGAGAGGTTTCTGCTGCAAGAGACAGCAACTGCAAGAAGCAGAGAGGTCTGTTATGCAAAGAATATCTTCTCCCCTTCGTGTGAAGCAGCCTTTGCAGACACAGAATGCAGCCCTTTAGATTAGGCGATTAAACAATTATAAGAAAACAACTGGTTTAGATATCCTGCCTCCCCATCTAACACTGCTTTAAATCATACTGNCCCCCCCCCCCCACCGTGCTTTAAATCTCTCCGGCGTGGGGGGGGGGGGGGGAAGGACATAAAACCCATACAACAGGCGTAAGCTCTCCTGCTCTCCCATGGCTCTGTACTCTCCTGCCCCACATGCATCAGTTGAGAAATGTTTTTCACACGTGATGGAAAAATAATTCCATCAATGGCAATAACTGCCTTTTTCAACAGATGCCTGTGCTGGAATATCCCTGTCTTGAAAGTTCACCTGTCTTTATCTGAATGGACTGTGTTTGCCTGCCTTTACTACAAAAGGCCAGCAAAGAGCAGGGTCAGCACTCCCCTTTTCCTTCCCAAGCAGATGAGTAATAAGATACGTAATGGAAGGATTAATCTGTACGAGAAGCTTTGCAGTGCAGCACACTCTATTCTTCTTGGACAGACTAGAGGTAAATCTCATTTTTCCTCCCACGCAGGGTATGTACCAGCTTTCAGGTTTTAAGAATTTTCTTTGGTACAGCCAGCAAAGGCAAACCGTACAATGCACTGACTCTCTTCCAGCAAGTACAATCAGCTCTGCAACAGAT
>VYZW01006810.1:2109-15612 GCA_013401315.1 Balaeniceps rex
TTTCTCACAACTCATGTTCTAAAGTCATATTCAAGGGAGAGGATCCACTTAATGCCATTACTCTGGATTGACAGTCTTGTAAAAAAAAAAGGGGGGATTAAAGAAGTAAAGGCAAGTAGCAGTGAATGGAGTGAAAAATTGTAAAAGATGGGATTTTTTCATCAGTTTAATTGCAAATATAGTAGCAGTTGGAAGGAATTACATGCAAGATTCTGTGCTGCACTTTTCAGCGCTGAGGTTAGGACATGCCAAAGCAGCATCATGCTGTATCTGAGGCTGTACTGGCGACGCCCATAACACAGTTTATATAGCCATGGGATTCTCTGTAATAGCAGCTCTTCAAGGTTTGCCCAAGATATTCTGAAATCCCTGCATCAGCACAACCTTCCTGGCTGTCTTCTACGCTGGAATATCTGAGCAACATAATGATAACTTTCAACACAGCTTCTACTCCACTCCCCAGTAACTCTAACTCTGGGGCTTTTAGGGCCCCTTTGCTCCATCCTGAGCTTTATTTGTGTCATCAAGGCCTGGAGCAGGGAATGAAGCCTCAGCTTAGGCATGTATTTTGAATTGTAGCTTATTTTATTTATAATTTAATTTGTCTTTTTCTATTAGCATAGTTCAATTTTCATAGGAACAAAAGAAATCCATAAATCTGTTTAATGGGAAAGAAATTTGTTTCTTTTGGCTTCTGGGCATCCGTTCAAAGCTGGTCCCCACTGAGTGCTTGGAGTCTGTGATTATCTAGGTGATGGTGCCGCACTTCCAGCTGGTTCATCTATCTGGTCAGGGCTCAGGCATTTGGAGGCTGTAAGGTTTCCATCCTCACATTTCAGCATATGTTCAGTCACCTGATGGCTGATTATAGCTGAGCAAATAGTTTATAATGAATAACTTACTCAACTCATTAAGCTTGCTTTCTTCTTGTGGCATATCCTCCAGCAGACTGTGGTTTCTTCAAACGTGTTTGTGAACCAGGATGATTTAACCAGTTTCTTTTAAGTATGGGTGGATTCAGAGCAGTGCTCTAGATGAATTCATTATTCAAAGACTGTTGATTAGTTAATTAGTTTATTGCTCAAATAAATTATGCACTATTGTTTCTGCTCCCTGCCTGTTTAGGTGCTTGTATAAGTCTTCCTTATTAACTTAGAGAGTCACCCTGGAGCCAGTGCTGCTGAAGTTTCATGTTCAGGGTATCCCACTTTTATGCAAAAACAGCTGTTGGCCTGTTCTTTTGGTTATTCTTTTTAGTCAAGCCTTCGTTAGCAAAGGGAAATGCATAAAGGCATCTTCATGCCTTGTTATTTTTGACTCGGTTGTTATCTTAAGAATAGCATGAAGTTAGTATAAACAAACGACTCTAGAAGCATTTTAAGAAGGGAACAAGTGTGATAATCAGACAAAATTTCCTCAGAACTTCAGTAATCCAATCTAATCTTATAAAAATAGGAGTATTTAACAGCTCCATCTGCTAAGTACATTAACTCAAACAGCAGGAAGAAACCCCCCAAGTTTCTTTGTGAGAGGCAAGGGTTCTTCAGCATTCATAATTTTTTTGAGAACAACAGGCATCATGCCAACAATATCACAAATCATAATCTAGTGATTATTAAATTATGAAGTTGGTCCAGGAGATTTGTGGAAGACAAACAAATTAAATCAATGAGAAACTGCATCTGCTCTGGTAAGAGAGGACTGCTGAGCGTGGGAGCCAGAATAAGGGTGTGGGTTCTGCCAGCAAATGCAGAAAAGCTCAAGTGTTTGTACCAGCTAATTATGTTTTCACACAAATAATCAATCAAAAATGTAGTAACAAGCGAAGAATCTCCTACAAATATATTAATTTTATGGCAAATTATTATCTATGTAATTTACAGGTATGCTTTTCTAAAATTCTTTGAGATATTTAATGAAATCACAATATTATGCCCAATGGAATATAAGAATAAAGCAATTAATCCCAGTAAGTAGGGGTTTACTGAAGTGATAGAACATTAATTGCCCTCTTTTGGATTTGTTCGTAGTATAATGAAGTGAATAGTAACATTGTATTATGAAAGGGACTCATTCAAACAAAAGGGGAGCATTGAAATGAGTTGGCCTGAGGTGTTATCCTTAACCAGAATGGTTGAAAAACAGAGAAGAATCAAGGCAGTTGAGAATGGTAGGACTGGAAGAAAGTGACTCTGGTTTGGGTGGTGGTTGTTTGTAGTATTTAACTAAAATTCTTGAGTAAAGTTGTCTGAACTGAACAATCCTGTGTCCTTTATTATAGTCAAGCCTGAAGTGGTGGCCATTTAAAGGAAATTTTATTCTGGACCTTTCCTACTGAGATTTGGGAGTGTAGTGCTCTCTGAAATCCTAGAAAACAAATAGAAATCCGATCATGGGCCTTTTTGGCACCTGATCCACTGAGGGAAATAAAACCCAAAAAGGCTTACAAAGATTTTTTTAACACTGTTTCCAGTTATGCAGTTTTCTCACTCTCTTTTATGAAATTTCCATTAGCACCTATACTCAGACAGGATTCTAATTGTTTTCCAGTTCCTATCTGTACTATGCAATTAAACTGACAGACTACACAAAGTGATGTTTAAAGCTGTCAGCAAATCATTCTGAGTCCATAAAATGAACACTTTCATGCTTGTATCCTGGTAGAGTTGTGGTGGGGAGGTGACTCAGCTATCCATTGTTTCATTTTTGGGTTTCTCACAAGTGAAGTGTGTGCTAATTATATAGTCCTTCACTGGCTGTCTTTCTTGGCCCCCGTCCCTCATGAAGCGAGATGAGATACCATGCCTTGGAAATTTCTCTTGGGACTGCTGGACAGACTCCAACAAAGTGTGGCGTGCTGAGCACGCCACACGTTCCTCCCTGCTCAGACTCCCTGGGGCTGCATCTCTCACAGGGGATGAAGATGTCCTTCAAAAATACCAGGGGATCAAAGAATTTGCTCAAGTTAATAAATTAATATATCTTGTTGAGACTGGAGGTAGGACTCAGTTGATCTTCCTACTTCCTCCAGTTGGTTGAAGACTTAGTCAGGATCAGGGCAAGTTTCTGCCATTTATCACATGGTGTTTTGGGTCTGGCACAGCCACATGGCAGAAGGTGCAGGTAAACAGACCAGCTTACAAAATCCAGTGTGCCTTTCAGTCCCATCTGTGAATACTCTTTCCTTAACTTTTTATGATAATTTTATCTCAGAAAATGGATTTTCTTCACCAGACAACATCTTGCAAACCTTCCCTTCAGAGCAAAGTAAAATTTGAAATAAGCATTAGGATTGTTTAACTTTGCACAGTGCCCCTTGACTTCAGTTAAGTACATGCCAAAGACACTTGTTCCAGGATTAAGCTCTGTGAACTCCACCAGTTGGGATTTTAGTGCATACAACCCACAAGCTGTGTTGAAATGCAAGTTGAAAATTCCTTTGGAGTAACTCCGTGCTTGTTTTCTTAGTTTTTGCGGTGTGGTTGTGACCCCACAGCTCATTTATTCCACAACAGCGATGAGGCAGAAGCACACGGCTGCTGCCACCAGCCCCTCCTTACAGATCTCTGTTTCTCTGAAGGGTAGCAGCTGATAAATGATCTTCTCAATGAGATGACATAGGCAAAGTGGTCATTTACTTAAATCTATGAGGTCCCTCATCCTCCTGAAAACATGAAATATGAGAAAAGGAATGAAGGAGATTTTGTGATTCTGATAATTCTCTTTCTTTCTCTCTTTATTTATACACATTTTAATCTAGGCTTGAAAAAACCCCCTCGCAAATGCAAAGGAGCAAAGGTTTTCATATGCTTTTTTTCAGGCTCTGTTTGGAAGAGTTGTAAGTAGTTAAGCTGGCTTTTTTTGCTATGTAATTCCAAATTGCTTATTAAACCCTTATTTTTCAGCTAGTGACTTTTGCATCAGTGACATTGCGTGCGTAGCATTAACAAGCAATGAATAAAGACAACTTCTCTCTATTTTTAGGAGGGGAAAGTTGCCAAACTTCAGATAATTTAGACATCTCATACATTTTTTCATAGAAATGATTAGTAACTTTTCTTCTGCAGAACACACAAATTCAAAACTTCTGTTTGTAAAAGTGCTCTGATTTGGTGTGTATTCAAATCTCATGGATTCATATCAATGTCAAAAATGTTTTTTTCCAATAATGGGTATAGGAGTTGCACCCCACAAGGCAATGAAAGAAAGAAGAATACAAGTACTGCTCTGTAACAGAACAAGTAGAAGCAAAGCAAAATCCCTAATGGATCTTCCAGTGAATACTCTGCTTGAATATATAATGACTTGGTCCTTACATTAGATCGTAGACGTCACTACTGAGTATAAGTATGTTTTACTGTTTGCATATTCATTCTTAAGTGTGCTTTTCCTACTGAGTAGTTTCACTCATTCAAGATCTTTTGGTCAAGAATAAGCATGGCTTAGACCAGAGAATAAAGGACATGTCAGGGAAAAAGTAAGAGCTTCCAAGCGAGAGCCAGATGAGCACAGCCCTGGCTGCCCTTAGGGTATGCTCAGATAGGGCCTTTGTGATGGTGCCATGATTGAATGTCCTCATCTTTTTTGCTGTGTCTCCAAACCTGGCTGAGGTGGCAGTGCAGAAAGACTGCACATGGAAAACCAATCTTTTGGTGGCTGGGGCCTACAGTTGCTCCTCTAGACCCATTACCCTCTGTCTTCAAATAAGCTGGGTTCTGTCCCAAAGAAGCCAGGATTTAACTACTAGGCAGATGTACAAAATCTCCTTTAATATTAAAGTGGGGATGCCGAGATAATGGGGACCTAAGTCCGCACAGCTGTATATACTAAAATTAAGAGTTCACTCATACTAGTGAGGCTAACTGTATCTGACAGACACATTCTTTTTACCTTCAGATTCAAACAGGCTACATTTTATTAAGCTTACTCAAGCTGTGTATTCAAGCTTTCCCTTGTGCCCATGAAGGGTTGGAGTGCTTTATTTTTTAATGAAAGATCAGATTATGAAATCATCACAAGACCAGGATTTGGATAAGTCTTGGATATCTACCTGTTTTGTCTCTGCCATAACATAGCCCTCTACTGAAACCTTTTGAGCTATCAAGTGTAGTATGAAACAGTACATATCCTAAGTTAAGTCTGTTGCAGAATTCATGAAGAGTGTCCACCTGGGAACAACAGAATGGAAACCCCTTCCTTCTTGTCTTTCACTTTCTGTTCATAACATAATGTTTCTTTTTTCTTTAAAAAAAAAAAAAAAAAAAAAAAAAAAAACAAACACAAAACCCAAAAAAACAACAGAATATTACATCTTTTGGGGTTACCGTAGGTACTGCTATCAGGGAGCTGCCAGGAAAAGTTCTGCCATGTGCATTGTGTAGCCTTTATGATGATGGCTATGTCTCAATCAGTTGTTTATTCAAGAGGAAAATGTCTTTAGGTTTTGGTACTGTGTGCAAGTTTTCTATAAAAGCTGCTAATGAAAAGGATTCATAAATGTCCCAAAAAGGAGATAGAAAGAGCAGTCATTTTCTTCTGCTATTTAAAGCATTCCTGACCCTGAAGCATATTTCTCTAAGGCCAGTGGAAGTAGAAAAATGTAAATGTTGTACGAAAAGACTATCAGACCCATAAACTGTCCATGCCTGCTCCTATTAGGACATTATTCAATGGAATTCATTGTAGGACAGGCTGTTGCCCATGTGAAGTACTTGTTTAAACTTGTGAAATCCTGACATCTGAAAGGCAGACAGAGTGCTGGAAGACATGCTGCCAGACCTGTCCCAAACCCACCCAGCTAATTAGCATCAAAGCTTTGTATTTGCATCATTCTTGATGACTTCAGGGCTTCTTAAGCAAACCAGTGCTCAAACTATGGAAGCAGCAAGTAAGGGTTTGTTCGCAACCCTGAGTACTGGTGTATCGGGTTTGCGTGGCAAGGTTTTGGTAGCACGGGGGATACAGGGGTGGCTTCTGTGAGAAGCTGCTAGAAGCTTCCCCTGTGTCTGATACAGCCAATGCCAACCTGCTCCAAGAAGGACCTGCTGCTGGCCAAGGCTGAGCCCATCAGCGACGGTGGTAGCACCTCTGTGTTAACATATTTAAGAAGGGGGGAATAAAACCAACCTGGCACAAACTGCAGCTGGAGAGAGGAGTGAGCATATGTGCAAGGAATGACTCTGCAGACACCAAGATCAGTGAAGAAGAAGGAGGAGGAGTAGGTGCTCCAGGCCCCGGAGCAGAGATTCCCCTGCAGCCCATGGTGAAGACCATGGTAAGACAGGCTGTCCCCTTGCAGCCCATGGAGGTCCACAGTGGAGCAGATATCTACGTGCAGCCCATGGAGGACCCCACACTGGAGCAGGTGGGTACCCGAAGGAGGCTGTGACCCCATGGGAAACCTGTGCTGGAGCAGGCTCCTGGCAAGACCTGTGGACCCATGGAGAGAGAGGAGTCCATGCTGGAGCAGGTTTGCTGGCAGGACTTGTGGCCCCACGGGGGACCCATGCTGGAGCAGTCTGTTCTTGAAGGACTGCACCCCGTGGAAGGGACCCACGCTGGAGCAGTTCATGAAGAATGGCAGCCCGTGGGAAGGACCCACGTGGGAGAAGTTCATGGAGGACTGTCTGCCATGGGAGGGACCCCACACTGGAGCAGGAGAAGAGTGCGAGAAGTCCTCCCCCTGAGGAGGAAGGAGCGGCAGAGACGTGTGATGAACTGACCGCAACCCCAATTCCCTGTCCCCCTGCACCGCTCGGGGCGAGGAGTTAGAGAAAATTGGGAGTGAAGTTGAGCCTGGGACGAAGGGAGGGGTGGGGGGAAAGTGTTTTGAGATTTGGTTTATTTCTCATTACCCTACTCTGATTTGATTGGTAATAAATTAAACTGATTTTCCCCAAGTCAAGTCTGTTTCGCCCATGACGGTAATTGGTGAGTGATCTCTCCCTGTCCTTCTTTTGACCCACAAGCTTTTCGGGGGGGGTTTTGTTTTGGTTTTTTTTTTTCTTCCCTGCCCGGTTGAGAAGGGGAGAGATAGGGCAGCTTTGGTGGGCACCTGGCATCCAGCCAGGGTCAACCCACCACAACTGGTTTAATTAACTCATTTAGATCAATTTAGGTTGCCAGTCTGTACCACTGCAAGGTCTGTTGTAAGACTCAGTCTACTGAATTGGACATGTGTAAATCAAATCGTATGATAACAACAGTGGAGTGAAAGAGGTGCCCAGATGGACACGAGGTGTTTTGAAAATGAAACAAAGCTCTTTCCTTTTCTTGAACTGTGCTCCAGCTAGAGGCAGCAGGAAAGTTGATCCTTTTTGCTCACTGCTTGGCTCCAGCTTTTCTCCAGCAGTCCTGAGTGGTCCAGCAAGCCAGTCTGGATCTTCCCAGAGAGCCCTGTGTGGGGACTCCAGGGAAAAAGAGGAAATAGTTGGGCCTGTAGATTCCCAACCCAGCCGGTGTCCAGTAACACAGATGTGCCCAAGGCCTGGTGTAGTGCTTGTGTTGTTGACTCCATCTGTTCCAAATGGTGACTGATGGGGAAAAAGATAGCTGTAGGTGGGTAACTGTTGTAAGCCATGCTGCTACAATGCTGAAAACATTAGAAACTATGAAATCAGCCATCCTCTCACCTGTGCATTGTATTTATGTACACAGAGATGTAATGCTTAAATTAATGAACAAATTACTTAAAACACAAAGCAGGATGGGAAGGATTGTCAGGAAGGAACACCGTAAATTTTCAACATGATCTGTATGAGAGTGATGACAAAGTGGTTTGCATCTCTGTGTAATGGGCAATAAATGTTTTGAAATAAAATGTATAGGGGTTACTGGTATCTTTTTTCCCCTTTAATGCAAGTTGGAGAGAAGCGAGATTGTGGCGTGGGTGACCTTGTGTTAAATAGATTGGCACTTACTGGATACAACCAAGACATTTATGAGCCCATCTCTGACAATGTGAAATGTTTTCTTTCAGGTACACTGTTGAAAAAATTACTTAGAAAGGAATTATCACATTCATTTTATGTTACTGCATTTTTAATACAAATAGTCTAATTTAGGCTGGGAAAAAAAAATGTATGAGAGGCTTCTATATAGTTCTTCTGAAGCTGTTTTGTTTTTCCAGATTTAATTGTAGGTGCATTTGGAGCTGGAAAAGCAGTTGTTTACAGGTACGTGGTAAATACAATGGATTTTTTATTTTACAGCTTTGGTGGGAGATCTGCAAATAAACAAATTTCACATTCCTTTGTTTCCCTGGTGCAATGTGTAAAACATGCTCATTACAGATGATAAATTAAGCATCTTGTGAGAAACAAATTCTTTTTTCCCATGCTTGAAGCCTGTCATTTTCAACAAAAATTTCCATGCTTAGTCTTAGCTCAAGAAACTTCTCCTGGAATGTTTGACTCCTCAGTTAATTTTAAATAAGACAAGAAGAGAAAATGGTATCTTTTCTACCTTTAAAGGTTTGTCACACATGTTCCTATACAGTCAAAAGTTCTTGCTACAGCTCATCAGAGAGAAATTTAAAAAGCATACCATTGAAAATTAATTTCTTTTCTGGGGGAGTGGTACTAGTAAGAAATTTTCAAGTGACTCTGATTCTTCAGAGGTCGTGTACATTAAGATGTGAATTATTTATTGAAAATAAAGACTGCTGGGTTTAGCTTTGGTTTAGAAAAAATGTATGAGATCCCATTTTACGAATCACAAAGTTGCTGCTGAGTATGGATTTTCACTAAATGCAGTGTTTGATTAGAGGTATAAATTAAAACTACCAAACACATTAACAAAAATCCGCTGCTGCCTTCTTAGTCCAGCCATGCTGACAGTTCTTTGCATTTAAATATTCACCATCCGTTGCTGCAACAATGTGGTCATATTTCTTGATTCCTGTCTGTCTTCTTCTTGTCTGTATTCCCAACAGTACCTGACTGAGAGAAGGCGTGTTCTGCTTCTCAACCGAATGTTTGTCAAAGCATAAGAATTTTGTAAAACAAGAGTGTTGGCTCATTTTAGCTAACACTGTAGGTGCAGTGAGTAGACCTGATTTTCCTACTGCCCTATTTAAGAATCGTGCAAATACTTTGCAATGCATCACTTTGCAGTGGCATGAATGACTGCACAGGATGTGAAACATTGGAGAATTAGATCCAGTGTGTATTTTAGATAGCAATAAAAAATGTGTTCTATTTAATTTAAGAAAGTGAATAGCAGGAGGCCCTCAATCTTTCCGTTTCCTGGCCAGAGTGTATCAAATATGCAACTTGTCATACTGGAGAAACAGAATTTTATTAACTGAAATGTGCTAGAAAAAAGGTTTTCCCTGTTGCACTAAAATGAAGAAAGTAATTTTATTTTTTAATCTTGCTGAAGTAATCATAAAAGCTCAGCTGTGGATTAAAATATGAGGAAAGTAATTTTATAATAAGCTGGTTTTGCCAGAATTATGTAAGTTACTGTAAAATAGTACTGCTGTCTTAAAAAAACAGAATTTAGACCCTTTCTTGTTTTCATTTGTCTTCTAAATTGCTCTCAGTTATAGATTATCTCATTACTTAATAACAGATTGTTATTCAGGGTATGGTTCCCATTACCACAACTATATATTCACATACTCAGCAGAATTTTGTGATTATTCCTGGTTTCCAAAGTCAGTTGTCTCAAGACATGTCACACAGAGTTTATTTTATTATTGGCTCAAGATATTCTAGATCAACTTCTACTTTAACCAAATTATGTTAATTTTTTTAAGAATCTTAAACAGAGATAGCAAGTCTGAATATGTCACTGTTAATGAAAACAGTATAAAACAAATCCGACAGTATAAAATAATGGCCAAAGGACTGCTGTAATCCCAAAAGGCAGACTCTGTCCCTTTGTGAAAACCCAATGTGATGAAATGTGTCTGATGTGCCTCAGTCCCAGGACACACCTATTGTTAACTATAGGATACTGTTTCCGTGATGCTATTAACCTGTGATTTTTTTGTGAAGAACTTTCAAAATGTCATAGTAGAAGGTATCACAGTTTCTGACCAAAAAAAAAAAAGTTCTTTTGGGTAGGAGCAGCATTATAAAAGTGTTTTCTCGCAGGTAACCCTACATTTCCAGCTTCTTTGTGGCCATCTCAGTTAAGTGTTTTCTCTGCTGCAACTTAATGTGCTCCTTCTTTGTGCAGTGAACCTTATTTCTGTCCCTCAGAGCCCGACCTGTTGTGACAGTGAATGCTCAGCTCGTTCTGAACCCCATGATTGTGAACCCAGACAATAAAACTTGTCAGCTCCTTGGCTCTCAGCTTTTGGTAGCCTGGTAAGTTCACGATTAGACAAAAAAGTTCTCATCCTCTTTCTCAAATAACTTCCTATTCCTAACTTTCCTTGCAGCTTTTTGTTGAACATGTTCAAAGTTCAAAAAAAAATGTTCAAACATGCTATGAGTGCAACAAAAAAACCCTATATAGAACAGAGTTTCTTTTGATATCTTCCAGTACTTCACAGATTCTCAAAATAAAGTAGCTAAAAGTTGAGCCTTTTGATACGCTGAGTCTCCTTCTGCATAGGAGGAAGCTCAGTGTCTCCTAGGATCAAGCTGCAAATTCATATGCAGTGTTTGGATGAATGAAAAATGACACAGCTAAGACAGACAAAACACAGAAACATTGATCTATCAAAACATGCATCTTTGTTGAGAAAATGTGACAGTGGAAGTGATGCAAAGGGCTGGTGGGCCCACCATTTTGTGTTACAGAAAGAGATATCTCTGTCCTTTGTGGAAGAGAGGAGATACCTGGCTGGCCATCCTGGGAACAGTTCACAGGATGTTGTTTCTGGCTGTCATTGGTCTGAGGAAAGCTTTTTTTAGTGTGTTGTAAGGACAGTGTTGCATATATCTTTAAAAAAACCCTCCACCACAGTAGCATTTAACTTTGAAGAGAAAAAGTACATTCAGAAACTTGAAGGTAATTAAAACAATGTAAGATCAATTACAAATATAAAATGCTTGCAGGACAGTTGGAGGCTATCTAATAACACATAATACCACATAAAGGCACATTTACTGCACTAGAAAAAAAGTCACTTCGAAAGCACCCCAGGAACAGTTGATAAAAGAGGCTATTACAAATACGTAAGATACTGTTTAAAAGTGGAAATCGTAACAAATGGGGAAAAGAAAAACAAAACAGAGCATAAACACGTGCAAGTTGAATATAAAATACCAGTAAATCTTGCCAGAGAGACTGTGAGGAACAGATTTCTAAGACATAAAAACTAGTCATGCCATTTTATTTAAACACATTAGAGGCAGAAAGCCTGCCAGGACATGGGCTGGATGAAAAGAATATCAAGGTGTAAAGGAGGATTCCAGAAGATAAGGTAACTGCAGAAATTTTGCACTGCTTTTAAACCAGAGGTGGTCAGAGGGATTCCCCTCACTGGAGGCATTCTTTATAGGAGATGAGTTTTAAAAATTATCTCAGATGTAAGAGTCAGCAAAAGGGTTTTTAGAACAACTTGAAAAATATGAACTGTAAAAAATAATCATGACCAGAAGTAGTTCATTTAAGAGTCATAAAGGAACTCAACTCTGATACACTTAAATCACTAAATATATGGGCTTTCAATGCATTTGATGCAATTTGTGACTCAGGAAGTTCCTAAATCTACTGATTGTGAAAACCTGGGATGGGGCTGTCAAGAGATTTTCACTTTTGCTCTATTCTTTTACACTTTATGGGACTTCTTATATTTATCATAATGTTCCTCATTTCTACATCCTGTGTAGAAAGTCACCCACCTACAGAGCAATGTAGACTGCACTCGGCAGTCCCAGAACTGTAAAAAGCTTTGGCCTTTCTGGAGTAGGATCCAGACCATGATCCGTCCTGATTTTTTGATTCAAGCACCTTTTGTTTTAACAGTTGATGTAATAGAGAATTTACAATATCGACACTGGGCTGAATCATGTTCATTGGTCCAAATTATGTTTTTTTCAGAACTTTTTTTATGACTTTTTAAGACTTTTTAAGATTTTTTAAGACTTTTTAAGATGCTTTATGCTGCAATGGAAAAGATTTCAAAATCATAACATCTACTGATGGTGTACTGAGAGAAAAAAGGTGGTTTTTTGCACAAGAGAAATAAATAAAAACACCTCTGTTGAAAAAGTATTCCTGCTGTGAGATATTGTTTGAAAAAGGGAGAAAAAACAAAGTATGCTCCTTTAACATGTAGTTTCTTCATTACTTTTCATTTTTGTGTAATAATAAGTCACAAGATGTTTGGTTCATGTCTACAAGAGTTCTAATAGGAGCATAATTTAATTTCTGTCTGCTTTATTCTAAAATACTCTTTCTGAAGGTTTAGTTTGTATTACAAAATGACTGAAGAGCAGCCGCTATTTTCCATGCCGTATTTTTTCTCCTTAGTTGATGTAAGCTCGTATTGTACATATGAAAACAATTAGTAGGGAAACTCCCACAGGCAAAGAATTCCTCAGTCCCGTGGGATAGATTTCTGTGTCTCTTAGCCAGCTGTGCAACTTGTATAAAATGTCTACCGACTGACGCTGCAAAATTAGAATGAAAGGAAACCTCCTACCAGAAAAGTTTCAGGAAGTGTGTGTGTATGAATAATGTGGATTATTGTACATTTTCAAGTATTAGGAAAATATTAATTTTGCCATGATATAAATTGGAAAGCTGAAGCACAGAGGAAACATGCACAAATAGTCATTTTTATGCACAGTCCTAAGAGGATTGTCCTGAACTTCTAGAAGCATATAATTCTTTCTCTGCTATGTTGAAAATGTGGCTATTTCTGAGTTCCCAAAACTAACAAATTTGGAACAAATTCTGCAACTTTGAAGCTATTAAAGAAAATGTAAAAAGACTTCTTTTTTTAGGTGTGAAAGATGCAGGTTAATTTCTATAAAAAGGGGTAAATAAATCAAATATTTACATTTTTCAAAAGCTGTTTCCACATCACAGGATTTATTAAGTCCAAGACTGGGTTCCAGCTATCAAGAGGTCTGATTTGTCTCTGCATTGGTATTTTTGTTACCATTTGAGATCTGATTATCCACTAGCTACTTTGTTGCTACTGTGTGCTTAAATTATATCTGCAAATTTTATTTCCTCCACCTCTCACTAACTTAAGGTAATGTGCAAATATTGTTACTTCCATTTGGCAGGGGAGCAAGGGGTCAGAAAAGTTACCTGACTTACCAAAAATTAAGTAGCACAGAAGTGTCCAATCATGATAAAAAGTCAATTTGCAGAATATATTTTTTATTTGTTAGTGCTTTTCAGGTTTGGATGTGTAATCTGAGATGTGCCTTGTAGGCTTCTTCAGGGAACCCAGGTACCCGCCTCCTGTAATCCCAGTAAACCAGAGGCAAACTGCTTAAAATTTCTAATCCTCAAGTTCCTACTATCAAAAAATAGATTGAAAAAATTTTGTGATTCTTTTCTCTCCAAGTGTGTTATTATTAAAACAGT
>VYZW01006812.1:0-37496 GCA_013401315.1 Balaeniceps rex
TTAACCTTCCTTTTCTGGTTGACATACCTGTAGAAGCCAGGTATCTATATCTGGAACAAGAAGAACAAAGTCCTTAAGCTTGCAAACACTGGAGAAAATACACATTTCTCCTATGTCCCAGGCAGGGAGAGCACAGATTATACCATTTTAACATCAGAACCTGCATCACTTTCTTTTTTAAAAGAACTTGCATCATATTCCAGGCACAGTTATACTTCTAGTTGTCTTCTATGCATACTTAAAAGTATTGCCATACACTTTTCAGAGTCTCATTGGTCCCAGGTGAAGAAGTAATAAAAGAGAGAACCAACACACAGACTGATCTCTCCCCAGAGATCATCCACTTTTTTCTCTGCAAAAGCTGGAGCCTGAGACTGCAGACAGACTGCTACAAAGTACTTGGAAATCGCCTTTTACACAAGGCCAAAATAATTCTATGTTGCCACATCTGAGTGCATTTTTTTAATTGAGAAACATTACTGATATCAAGATACAATAGTTAAGGCACAACAGTTTCTGGGGACAGCTGGATCTGTCTTTTTTTTTTTTTAAATAAACAGGAACATTTAAGCTATGCCATGACTCACTCCACATTTTGCTCTGGTCAACACTGCCTTTGCTTTTTTTAATATCAATAAATTAATGTTTTGACTCTCATGACACCACACCTGAGGGGACAGGAACCCCTCTCTAACAGCAACAAAGTTAAAGGCAGAGATAATGCAAAAGCAGATCCAAGCAAAACCATCAGAATCAAAATTCCCAACGTCTATAAACATTTGTGACAAGCATGCAAAAAGTTAAATGCTTGTCTCAAGCTTTGTAGCTCAAGCCATTGTCTGAGGTTAAATAAGAACAGCTATTAATTTCACTGAGGGTTACCTATCACCACGCCTATAAAACATTTTATATAAGACAGGCTCAGAAACAGTTGTCTTGTAATCATCAGTTAGCTCAGAACGGTGTTCTATAATTCTGAATTTCCTACAAAGACTATTCTGCTTTCCTGCTCTTTGATAAGCCTCTGATTATTTCCACATTAAAAAAATACCACCTCTCCATTTATTTTCATTGTTTTTCCTAAACAATTCTTTTTTAAAAAAAGCAAAAGCTATGTATATCTTTTTCTAACTGTCCTGTTTACTCAACTTACCATCAATTCCGTGTTTAGTCCAGCTGTGACATTACATCTTGAACAGCATTAGCACTAATACAAAAGTTCTACATGTCCACAGATTACTTATAATCCAAATTGATTTCAGCTGTATTAAATGGTTTACTCATCATTCTGGATTAACATCCTCTGTGTCTGGGGGAGGGGGTAAAAGAATTGAAATATAATTTCAACTTTTACCCCCCAAAATAACAAATTCTAGATTTTTAAAGAGAAAACATTTAATAACTAAATAATTGTGAGATACAGTTTTAAAACCAAATGCTGAAATCTTTGTCTGTTTTAAGTCAAAATTCTCAATAATTCTTACTGATGACCAAACTTCTAGCCCTCAAATTACTCAGGAAATGAACTAAACTTACCTAAGGCGGGGGGCGGGAAACAACACACGACAGTGCAAATGCCAATGCTTCATGTCTACATACATCTTTAAATAATTCTTAAGGCATATTAAGAAGAGTATATGAAGAGGGCATCCTTCCGTCTGCTGATAACAAATCTTACGGATTTATCAAAAATTCTTCCATTCAGTATTTATGGTCCACTGACCAACCTGTGTCAGCTGAAACATCCGGGTTCGTGAACCAGCAGAGGAATATAAGGAAAATTTGCTAGAGTGTGTCACCATCTCCCATCTGAAGACAAGCACATGGAAGATTATTCAAAATTATCTCCTGCTCAGTTTCTTATATGCTGAAACATTGCTAATTATTAAACAGAATGTATATGCACCAAATATCTTGTGGCACAGATTTCACTGCTTTCTCACTGATGTGAATTTTTGACAAACTACCACAGTTCCAGCACACGGACATTACTCAGGCGGTTTTGTTTATTAGGAAGTGGAATTCAAATTATCATTTGAAAACAACAGATAAAATGTAATGCCCAACTATTTGTATATGTGAATAAGTGTCATTGGAATGACATTATCTTCACTCCTGTGGCATAGATCTACATTACACACACACATCATGGCAGATCTTGCCTGCCAGACATGTTTCAGGAGCTCTCTGTGCTTCTAACTGTATCCTTAGCATCTGCCACTGCAGTAGCCCTTCATTCAACATGAACTGCATCCTGGGAAACTCCACTAAAGATAACATGCAAAGAAGTGCACAGAACTGGAAGTCATGTCAGGAGAACTTGTTTCATCAGTAATATTATGTGTATCAAAGTAGCAAGTCATACTTGCTGTTTAGCCTTTAATCTCACTACGTTTGCCACAGACCATTAGCCTGAGTTCTCTGAACATTTCGTGAAAAAAAACAAAACATTAAAAATTGTGTAGCAGCTTTCAGAGGTGAGGAACCCCTACCATGTTAGACAACAATACATTACGTGCTGGGAGGAAGTGAGTGAGCAAAATAAATAGTTTACACATCATGTGTGCAATAAACACATTTAAACAATGGACAGTATATTAGTCACCAATCTGTTTATTTTGAAAGTGATCTGAGCTCCTTGAATTTCACTGGAACTAGTACTAGAGGAATGCCTTATTCTAATTCAGTACATGCATTATCATAGTAATAAACTAATTCTGCTGTTATTACGTGTATGTTATGATTGGGGCTCATGATGCTGAAGTCAACATAAAATGAACCCCAATTGTGAGACAGATAATAGTTCAGTATTAATTCTCTGCTGAAGACTACCGAACAAATTTGAAATTGCCTGTTCCTAAATCCAATGATTTCACAATGTTCCTTGATACAGACTAAGCAGAGATGAAAGAAATTCTACAGCTATTCCCTGAAATTTTTGAAGTCAAATACCATTGTGCAGTCAAAAGACTTGCCCCTTTCATAATGCTGTTCCAAATTATCAAGAAGTCAATCAAATAAGTGCTAAAAAATAGTTTCCACATATTCACAATGGCCTTATTAAAAGATGACGCTTACATAGAAAGAAAGAACTGCAAAACGTCTCACCCAAGCCTGCTATCACAAGCACCTATATTATATAACTCCTTCATAAAAGGACCAGAACCTTAAACAACCTTTAAGTAGTTAGTTCTGTCCCAGACCTCGCTCTTCTTACCATCCTTGCTCTATATTCCAGGCTGGATTTACTATTTACAGTTAGGTCAACATTATTGTTCCAACATTAGAGTGTGTTACCTTGCTCAAAAGATACACTCCTTGTGTATATTCCAAATAAAACTTTTTGACTTAAGAGCAAAAAAACCCAACCAAGTTCCACTGCATCTTCCTCCTATTAGCCTGCAGGAATCATACTAGTTTATAGAGAATGAGTTAGGTGTGACAGAATTGTTTATTAATTTCCAGTTGTAGTATGTGTTCAGATGCATTGAGTAAAATAACTTTGCCTAAGTTCTTGAGAGCAAAACGGGTATTGCAGAGCTTTCACCAGAGATGCTTTCGAAGCAGTCCCACTTGCTTTTCAGAATGAATCTATAGGCATTAGAATGAGACAACTTCTAAAGGGAGCACATGTAATGCAACAGTCGCTGATGATCAATAAACAGAAAACCTAACAATGCCATTTCAATGCAAATGCTTCTCAAACTGGAATGCCATTTAGCCACAGTATTGACATTTAAACGGACATAAGACACAACCCAATGAAGGTAAATACAAACATTTGTGCTGATTACCTTTTATCAGCTATTATCTCTTTCTTTGCCAATTTTCTTGTAAGCAGTAACGGAAAAGTCTTCCTATATTAACACTGAAATTTGTTATTCCATCTACATAAGAATGAAGAAAGAATGGAACGAAAGATGAGTAGTATACTTTGAACTCAGCCAACATGGATTTAGCTGCTTTACTGTAAATCACTTCTTAGGCAAGCCTTCCTACACCCAATTCTTTCTCTGCAGCCAACGCTACCTGTATTTCATCATAATCTCATAAGAATGAGCTACTAAACGTCATGAGTCAAGAGAGGTTGGGCCATTACTAACAGAAAACTTGGTAAGAGGTTCCAAAGGAAGCAAGTACAAGATGGAAATACTAGCTCGGGTCCTGACACCTGGTCTGCCTTGACAATACTGCTTCCAGTTCAGGACATACAGCTTGTTCACACGTCCCCACACCACAGTCAACTGAGCACTGCTTAAAAGAATTATGTTCCTGTTTACCTTAGACATATACCTCACTTTGTTAAGCTCATACTAAAAAACTACCAAGAGCGTTGATGAAACAGAATTTTCTGTTCAAATATCCATCTTGTATTGGTTCATAAAACTGCCTCACCATATGGTTAAGATGCGAGATAATAACACCACTAGAAAACAGTAGAAAAGCATAGATGTTGAAAAGACAGACATACGGAGAAAACACGAACAGAAAAGCCTGAGAAGGGAAAACCACAAAGTAATAAACAGATCCTATGTGAAATCAAGAACTCACAGTGGTATTGTAGACACGAGAACTCTCACAATACCATTGCATAGCTGTGTGTGCTCATTTTGAGAGGTAAAAATGTTAGTACTGCATAATTTTAAACAGTAAAGCCAACTTTGTCCCTTCATTTTTATTTTTAAATTGCACAAAACACAAAGATCTATGGTGCATAAAGCCATTTTGAACAGGCTGCTCAATTGGTACTGTAAGTCTAATATATCAGCTGCCTGGGGATCTGGACAGCAGCCAAGCATCCTAAGTTCAATACGTACAGTAGCTCTATCTGTTCTTGCTCCTAACGTAGAAGGACTACAGTTACTATAACTTAAAGTTACCACTAATGCATCTTTCATAAAGTTTGCTTTATAAAACTCCTCCCCAACCTATTAAAGCTATTAAAAGAGCAGATCAGAACTTCAAGGTATTCTGGACTGAAAAGTACTTGGCAGTGTTTTTGTTGTTTTGGTTTTAAACACACTTCAGTTTAATAGCCCGATGTGAAAAGTTCAGGATAGCTGGTCACTTTTTTTGGCATTATATTCATAAATACAGCAAGCTGTTACTCTGTTTCTCCTCAACTAGAAAGGAGATATGCCACATAAAATCAGTAATCATATCACACATGTACTAGCACTGTCTGCATATCACTTTTTTCTATGAAATTTCTTTACAAGGGAAGCTGTGTTAAAACTTCTATTTTACAAAAGCTTAAATTTAAACATGCCCATGTTGAGATGATTTCCAAAAACCCAGTGAATAGTGATGCATTGTAGTTTGTCAGTAAAGCTGAAACAGCTTGGTAGGATCTTTGAAAAATAAATGGAACAGCACAGGTTTATATAAAGGCAGAATTTCTTTCTCCATGTATACATATAAAAAAAAAAATCCAATGACTCAATTTCTGTCTGCTCACTTTCTCACAAGAATAAGCAGTATAAATATTCCTGAAAGGTGAATTTGAGACTCCAGTACCTTAAATATTTGTCAAAAGCAAACTTCTAATTATGTTATAGATTTAGATAAAATCCTTTTATTGCATAGAAGATGACAAAGAATTTCTGTAATTAATCATTATAGTTTCAATGCTGTTGTCAAAATGTTAAATATTTACAAGGCACTGGCCATTGGCTTTTCACATAAAAGAACAAATTTTTAAACAACTGTAATGCAGAAAAGAATGGTGAAATACTATATAATTCTGTCAAACAGTAATGTTTCAAGTATGACCATGTATTCATTCTAACTGATCCATGACTTGAAGGTGATCCATTGGTCCCATGTATTTAAAGAAGAAAAGCTTTATTGTACATGAGCACGGTTACAAACCTATATACATCACTGTCGTGGTTTAGCCCCAGTCGGCAACTAACCGCCACGCAGCCGCTCGCTCACCCTCCCCCGCCCCGGTGGGATGGGGGAGAGANCATATGGAATAGCCCTTTGGTCAATTTGGATCAACTATCCTGGGCTGTGCCCCCTCCCAACTTCTTGTGCAGCTGGCAGAGCATGGGAAGCTGAAAAAGAAAGTCCTTGACTAGTCTAAGCATTACTTAGCAACAACTAAAACATCAGTGTGTTATCAGCATTCTTCTCCTACTAAATCCAAAACACAGCACTATGCCAGCTACTAGGAAGAAAAGTAACTCTAACCCAGCTGAAACCAGGACAATCACCGATTTTAAAAAACCCAAACCTGTATGCTGTCCTAGAAAATTACATTAATATGCTCTTACAGTAGCTTAATTAAATACTCACTACGAAGTACCACATCTAAATAGTGTGACTTGTACAAAATTTAATTTGGAACTATTCAGAAATACCAGCTGCAAAAAAATACAGTATTTCCTTACAAAATTCTGCCAAATCAGCATACTCCTTTGGAAATATCTATTACTATCCATTATCTGATCCCAAAGCATAAATCTAGAGAAACCGTTACTAAGTTTTGAACCCAATTCTATTATAAATATTTAGCATCATGGGAATACTCTGAACTCTACTCCTTATTTTTCTCTGGAGACATCACCTAAAGGAACTGTTCCATTTTAAGTGTATCAAATAATGAAATACTGGCATGTTTTTCAGTTTTTCTTAAGCAGTATGTGCCATGAAAACAAATATATTTTTCCTTCATCAATTTGTGTTTGTCTTGATTTGTACATAAGTTGTCATGCTCTGCATCACAATTGTTTCCATCTATATATTGCAGAGAAATAGGGAATGATGAAATTTATTTACTAAATTATTAAACTGTTGTTTACATGAGAAAATAACTTACCTTGCAAATCTGCACTATCACCAAACTGTTCATTTTAAAGACCTTGCAAGTGTAAAATTAGCTGTTACAGAATTACAGGGTTTGAGCAATAAGCTACCGTAACAGATAAATACATACAGCAAGCCAAAACGCTAAGAAACAACACTTAATATTGAAGGAGGCCAAGTAAATAGCACCTTTTTCTTTTTTTAAAAAAGAATTATTACAGTAACCATTGAAGGATTAATGTGCTAGAGATTATCATTTCAGCTGCAGTTCACAACAGTAGCAAGGTTGTCCTGGTCATAGAAAACCTGGTTTTATTCCTCTCCAATTCTTCTGCCTAATCACTTCATAGGCAAGGATTGAATATATAGTATTCACTATAGAGAATACAGAGACCAAAATTTTTAAGCTTACATACCTTACGTTGGACAACAAAACCCATTTCTAGTCACCAGAAAAAAAAGCTGGATTTTCCAATCAATTGGTCACCTGTGTATCTCTCCACCAGAATCTGAGAATTTAAGCTATTTCACTGCAGTGCCTTTCTCTGGTATCCAGGACATTGCCTACTAACTTCTAGTTTCAGAGTAATGTTATTCATACCATAGGCCAAGTAGCCAGAAATAAATCAACCTGACTTACATGCAGTCTTTTAGGAAAGCTAAAAGAAAGACCTAATAGAAAAAGTAGTATCAAACTACTTGCTTTGACTAGCAAATATACAAAGTCTGCTTATAAAAAATAGCACTATTCTACATTGTACTATAGCCACTTCAAACTGATGGGACAGATTTTATATATGGTATCAACCACTCCCAGGGTTTTGCAGAGTTATGTTTATGAAAGGTTAACAGCAGGCACTAATACGAGTATCATGACTCTTTTCAGGCAGTAGGTGAAACCTTGAAGAAAAAGTGGCTCTGTCTTCAAAAAAGTGACCTGACCTTTGCTTTGGTGGGTTTTTACTCTGCAAGAAATAAAAAGCACTGCATGCTTTCCAATGCATCCTTTCTAGCTGATAAACTATTTTGTTCTAGCACTCAGCACAAAAGGACTACATTTTATAAAGATCAAACAGCATGTTATTAGTGCTAGCTAACGACAGCTCCATGCGTCATACTAGAAACAAGCTTCATAGACCTGGAATACATCATATCAATCATTAACAGAGTAAATACGTAATTGGCTGAGAACCTTTGATATGCTTACTAATTAGAAGTAATTCTCATTGAATTAAATATATTTAATTTTACAGTGACTTTGCAGTTCTTTGAATATCAAAGGCATCACAAATCCAGCATGCTTATCATTTATGACACTTCTGCTCTGAGAATTTCTTGCAGCATGCAAAGAACTCTCTGTAGGGTAACTGTGATGTGTTGCACAAGCAAGCTAATCTAACATTGACCTGACGATTAATAAAATCTGTTCAAAACCCACAACAGAATGTAATGTTTTTACCTGCAATTGACGAAATGTTCCTGAAACCACCTGTTATTCAGTATAAGCAATAGTGTTGGGTTTTTTTATTGGACACAGAACACAGCGCTAAAGTAATTCTAGTATACGATGTGGTAGTAAAGAACACCTTCTGTTAATAGACTTTTAAGTATTTAAATATATTTAAGTCTAGTGTAAAATGCTGCTTTTATGGAGCCAGATCCTGCAGTCTTTGCACAGCTAAAACTTCCACAGAAATCAATGGGAGCCTTGTAAGTACAACAGTAAGGACATGCCCAGGGTCACGAGCATAATACAGTTCTGCTGCTATGCTTTATGTGTATGCTCAGACTTTCTCTGTCACTTGCAAAAGTATAAGAGACCAAAATACAGAAATCCATGTGAAATCAAGAAGAGTATGGCTTCAAAGAGAGTAGGGCACAAAATGTTAGCGCATTTCGTTTGGCTAAAATATTAAAATTAAATATTATTAAAATATTTTAACTTTGCCTCGAATATTTACAATCTATTAAGTGAATTTTAAGAAAAGTGAAGTTTAAGAAGATCCTTAGAGTAAGTTCAACAACAATGACCTTTTTTGGGAGAACTGTAGCAATGCCTATGATGGCAGAATTTGGCTCCGTATATTCTGTTGGCAAAACCCAGACTGTTTATATGATGTAAATTGCTTTTTAAAATGTTACTAGAGCTACAAACACCGCAGGCTCAGGCCTACAGGTTATACTTTCAAATTTAAGGGAGAGTTTGCCTCAGTGAACTACAAGGATCTGTGCTTTATTTGTGCTGATTTTGTCAGCTTGGTACTATTTTTAAGCAAATAACAGGTATTTCCAATATAAACTTTTGGGTAGCTAAAATTAAATCAAGGGGCTGATCCTGCAGACCTTACTCCTATGGAGATGGTCTCCTGCAAAAGGTCCAAATCCTTCTATTCACACTGGAGTATTTCCAGCCAGCCTTGCCCCAGCAAGGCAGTGCTGTATTCCTGTTGACTTCATTGGGGCAACTCTAATGAGTCGAACAAGGCTATGGCTAGACCCCAATCACGTTGATAATGAATGGGTTCACAGATAATTTATTATTATTACTATTATTTTTAAACAGTGTTTGTGTATTCTACTTTCAACCGCGCTTCGCTTCCAGCTGTAAATGCCGTCAGTTTAACGACTGGATGGTTCTGGGGTGTGTTTTCGGGAGGCGGTTGCTGCCAGGCTCGCTGCTGACTCGCGCCATTGTTGATTTCGCTGTTGTAGGGGAAAGGCGCTAGGGCGGCAGATAAGGCTGTTGCCATGGTGATGAAGGAGATTCCGAGGGAGGAGTCTGCAGAAGAAAAGCCCCTCCTTACTATGACCTCACAGGTGGGCGGAGCGCGGGGCTCTGAGGAGGCCGCGGACACAGCGCGAGTCACCGGCCCGCGCGAGTCACCGGCCCACGCGAACCACGGCACACGCGGCCTGAGGGGAAATTCACCCGCTCCTTAGCTTCCCCTCGGTGCGAGTTCGGCTTTAGTGGAGCTGGTTGAACCCATCTGCTAGAGGATCTCACACCAGTGTAATCGCGTGTCCTCACTGACATGGGGAAAAATAATGTGGGGTAAATAATGTAATCGCTTGGGGTGTTAGATGTTTTGACGTGAAAATTTAAACAAAAATGCATTTTTCCCCAAATAAAGGGATCTGTAGAAAGTACAGTACATGTCAGTTACCAGAGAGTTATTTAAAACCAATTATAATTCATGCCATCAATAGTCACACCACAAATACTCATTTGCAATGCATATATAAAATACTCTAATGTGTATATAAAATAAGAAACAACCACTTTCCAATAGTACCATTTTCAATATCTCAGATCCCATCCCTAAGCTCTCACTGGGATTCTACTCCTGGTCCAAGTCAGAATATGTTACTTTGCAAACCCCATTGCTTTCATTCCTACAACTTCAGTCAAAGGAAGGATATAACGTCATCACACCAAACCTTACACCTTGCAGCACGGGTGCATCAAGCCTTAAGTGGTTTCATTAGTTTATTGAAAACAGTGACTGAATGCTACCCTAACACACAACACTTCCATCTCACTACAAGAGTGGATTTTATTCCCTCCTGTTGCTCACATACCTGAAGTTGTTCCCCAAGCAAGTGCATTTAGTTTACTGTTAATATTTAGTGCACACAAGTTATTACTTCCATTAAACCTCCTGTTGAGAAGGAATCTCACCACATAGTAGTTCTTTTGTGAGAGCCTTCAACAAAATCCACAATCCTGTTTGATTCCTTTCATGTTTTAAGATAACAGCTACTGTACTTTTTGAAAGTATTTAAGATGCACAGAAGGCCGGCACATACTACTCCTACAGAGCATCACGGGTGCACTGCATTAATATCCACACACATTATAGAAATATCTACTACTTTGGAAACCAGGTCTGGCAATCTCCTCCTCAGCCCGTTGAACACTGTATTTTGCTTGTGGTGAACTCTAATGTCTATGAAGTAATTGCACAAAGGAAAAGGATGCTCTTTTTAAGGCATCGTTCCTAATTTTCTACTAAGTGATTAACAAAGAATTAGAAAGGAGCATAAAATGCTGCCCCCTCTACCCACCCACTCCCCCCCCCCCCAAAAAAAAAAAGAACAAAAAATTCGTCCCCCCCTCCCCCCCCCCCCCCCCCCCCCCCAAAAAAAAAAAGTGCAAAACTTCCATTGGCTTCAACAGGGCTAGGGGTTCAGCCTGGGTTCGTTAAATGTTTAATGCACCATTTGTAGTGGTTGTCTGTCAGTCTACTCAGCAATAGTCTATGATAAATTTATGAGTAAAATGCTTGTGTCTGTTAGTCAGTGTAATTTCTTCCACTAAACACAAATACCTACTTCCCTGCTATGCACCAAAGGGGTGCAGAAGCCAAAAGGAAGCAGAATCAAGTGAAAAAGTGAGTATTTTCCATAGCCATCTCTGCATCATGTATGTGTGATGTGCAGTTACACAACCATATTGCATATATCATTTGTACCCCAGTTGTCTGGCTGTAATGTTGTTTTGAGACGCTTCCTCTTTAGTGTGTCCGTGTAAACCTCTCATTCAGACCACTCATTCAGAATAACACACTGCTATATTGCGATATACATTTAGCTGTCACCATCAGTTGTTTGTCTCTGCTCTTTACATGATGAAACAGATGGATGTGGTTGCTGCTCACAGGGTGAAACATGCAAGTTCCAAATTGGCTGCAAACAAGTTTCCCAAGCCAGATCAAATTGGGTCATGAGAATAAGGCCTGGTCTTTCCAAAGTTATCACCACTACTGAACCCAGTATAGGCACACGTATATCTTAGGAAGTAATTATTTACATTAGGTATCTATGTTGCTCCATCCCTAGAACTAACTAAGCAAGAAACCTGCAAGTAAAATGCAAGGATCAAGCCCAGATAGAGGAGCACTGGCTTTTCTAAAAGTTAAAAAAAAAAAGAAAAGTTAAATTTACCATTTCTAAAATCTTTGCCGAATGGAGGATTAATCATGCCTAACTGTGGAAATAGACTCCACAGGGAGCATAAGTGGAATCTGATACACAAAGAGGAGACTCTAAAGCCTCATTTTGAGAGAAATCGTTAGTGATAATGTAGGGAGGCCCCTGAATTTATATTTTAAGAGATGTGTCTTTGCTCTCTTCCTCTGGAAAACGTTAAAAACATATCCAACATAGAACAAGTCAGGTAAATATTCACATTTTATTGTTATGCTCCTAGCAAAGCCCTGCCTGTAAAATATGACACTTATTTGTTGACATAAATACCATGAATTAAATTTTGATGAAGTTTCCAATTCACAGATTATTTTATATCATCAGGTATTATTTCATATCATCAGATCTGGGGGCAAATCTTCAAATAACATGAACCAAAAAAGTACTGCAGACTCCAGTGGGGCTACGTCAGTATTTGGCAACTGGGAATCTTGACCATCATTCCAGCAGTAATGAGTATACTACAGTAAGCAGAGGGGTATCAGAGGGGTATTCTTCGTAATTGAGTAGGCCTTTCAGTATCTGTTTCTTGTGAGTCTATCTCAATTATTTTCAATGAAAGTCAAAGTGAGAAAGCATTCAATAGTTGCCAAATTTAATACTTCAAGCATCAACAGAGAGTGAGCTTTCAGTACTAATGGGATTTTGTGGAACGTAACTCTATACTATGTTTCTGTCTCCCTTTATCTTTTTAAAGATAATTCAGAAGAGACTGGAACAAATGAAGAAAGGGTTTTTCTATATGAATAGTACCTAGAAAAAGTGAAAGAAAGTTTGCTGAAGGTTCAAAGATTAACCGGAATTTAAGCTATGAGCAAATATACTGCTAACTGAAGTAGGGAATTAAATGAGAAAAATCATGCATAAAAGTTTGATTTGAATTCCAAAATAAAATTTTTGTTTAACCTCTTCACAGCTTCTTTGCATTTGTCAGGAGAAAAAAGCTCACTTCAGAATTACTATCTAATGAGAAATTTAAACATAAATATCCCCTGGAGTCAAAGTCTAATTGTACAGTCAGCTATGAAATTCCCGATTTACTACAGGTCAGTGAACTTCAAAAGCTCTGATTCAATAAAGTACTTCGACCACACATACTTTAAAATATGATTAACTGCTTTACTGAGCAGTAGAAAAGTGCATGCTTAAATGCCTTGCCAGCCTGATTTTAAACAAACAAATCTCACAGTGTCACAAGAGTTATTTGTCCCAGCTTCATCACACCTAATTTAGATTCTTCATTAGAGTACATAAATTGGAAAGCTAGTGATGGTAGGATCCCTATAAAGATAATAGAAAGAAATAAGACCTGCAGGACGTGATTCATGTCCAAGATGATCCTGTGGCAAATATACTCTGGTATTATATGGAACAAAAATGGGAGTCCAGGAGAAATTCACCAATAAGAAAAAGAAATGCAAAGTATATATTGAAAGCTATCCCCACTTCTGTTTATAACTGAAAAATATGGGAGCTGCCTACTTAGAATTTACATGAACTACACAGACATTGCTCAGAGTACAATTTTGATATTGACTGCTTACAATTTAAAAAGTTAACCCACAGAACACTTAGTTTTAGAGTTTGAACTGGAAAGAAGAAATTTAAAAAGTTAAAATTACATTATAAAAAACATGCTGAAATTCATCCTATCCCACGAAAAATGCAGGCTACAACACATAAGTTGTCAAAAAAAAGAGATATGTTTCGTGACTACACCCCAATGAACTCCACCAGATGCTTAAGACATTTTTTTATAGTCTGAAGTGTTAGTTAGTATTCAGAGTAGGAAATTGTTTTAAATTTTTTTTTTTAAAGTGAACTTCATTTGCATGTCATTTGTTGATCCAAGCACATTTTTATTTGCTCAAGGGTTTACGAGTAAAATACTCAAACACTTCCACTGCCTGAATTCCACTTACTTTANTGATTTTTTTTTTTTTTAACTCCAATAGATCTTTCAAATGCTTCCTTTCAACTTTATAAAGGAAACAGAGTAAAAATAGCTAATATTCAGCTCCCAGTGTTGTTAGTAGATTTTCTGATGTATTAAGGACTCACTACATGAATTTGATTGCATAACCACAGTTTTCCATATAAAAGTTAACAGTCCCGTTTGAATCAACCATGTTCATTCTAAGCTTCTTAGCATTAGACTTGCATTGACTTACAGCCCACTTCATAAATGTTTACTAAATAACATTATAACAGGATGGCAGAAAGTTAAAGTGAATGTACTTAGCTTCTGTTCTCTTTTAATACCAGCCTAAACCAGAATTAACTCCATTTTAACTAACTGATATATATTAATGTAAAAAAGGGCAAAAATCATGCCAGTTTTAGATAATGACAATAATTAAGTTTGGACTACAATAATTCACTGTACATTTCAATCTGCTCTCTGAGAACAGTGGCAGTTTCCTCACTGGTCTTAGGAGGACTAGACCCGAGATCATATTTTTACATTCTTTTTAAAGGATTCATGATAAATTCATTAGCAATATTTTCCATATATCTCAAATCTGTCTCATTTGATTTATTATAAAATTTTAGTAGTATAGCAGGGGATACCTCTTAAGTCCTACTGATAACTCTCTCTCATCTATTATTAAAACAGGGTAAATACAAGAAGAGTAAAAGAGAAAATACAAAATTCATAAATGCATGCTTAGCAGTACAAATATTGATTGATTCTTTACCTCCAAGTTAAATACTGCTCAACACTATTATTGCTTTTAGGGCAGTATGCATAATTTCAGCAGAAATAATTCTCATGAGTTGCCTTGACAATATGCTTAAAAGTCATAAATTGGCTGCTTGCCTAAAGTTATACAGATTTCTCCGTCACATAAATTAAATACATTTTCCATGAAATAACAGTTTTAATTTGAAATTACCATGGGAATTGATGGTGTAATTTTTTCATAAAATAAAAAATTAACTATACTGTTTCATACATTTTAAAATGCCTTACCATTCCATAAGCACAGAAATATTTGGACAAACATTTTTTGTAAATAATATATTATACCAGTTTAACCCTGTTTTTTTAATATGAATTATGAATAGGAATTAATTCTCAAAAATTTGTTGGTTCCTCATTCATGAATACTCTACATAAAAATATACTATCCTGTTAAAGAGTTGCAAGCCATCTACTACAGTTGTTCTATATTCAATGAACTCGCTGTTTATACAGTGAAACTGTTCTACTGAATTGCAAGTCCAAAAAAATTCACAGCTTTCAAGTTTCAAGCTTTTCAATCTGAAAAAAAAAAAACATTTCAAAGCAAACACACATGCCATGACAGATTCCTACGGAGAAAGACTGTATAACTTAACAAGAAATTATGACTTGCTTCCTATGACTGCCCACAGTAATGCATCCAAAACTACAGCCTTATTCTAGATATGCTACAGAACTCTGTTTTAAAAGAAAAATTGACAGAAAGGACAAGAAAAATCTGTGTGATTTCAAAGTAGTTTCAGCCTACATGCACAGATACAGCAAGGTTATGGTAAAAGATGAATTTTGTTGCATGGGAAATGAACAAAGGGCATTTTCAACACAGTTGAAAATCAGTAGGAATGGCATAAGCTTTACAAAAATTAAATTCTGTGATAAGCCATGATATATTTGATACTGTTAATTCTCTTGCGTTCATCTTTACAGTCTTCATGCTGCTATAGCATGAAAATTTGGTCTTAAAAAAGCAGTTGTGCATCTTTCATCTAAATTGACATTTGATTATGTACCATACTCAGAATAGTGCATGAGGCTGCGTACAATCCACTACTGCTGAAACTCTTGAACTTATCTATGGATCACTGGTGGTTCACAAAGAATTTGTACATGCTGCTCAGTTCCATATGCCAGCAGCCGCCTTTACTTTCAACTAATGAAAAACATTAAATAATTTTCTAATATTTTGTAAGCAATCATCATAGTTGCCCCCAGAGATGCTGCAAGAGTACAAATGTAATACCTGCAATGCAAGCGAAACAGGACTCCTCTAGTTTCTGTCCTCTGCACCTTTTTTAAAAGCATCTGAGAACGTGGTTCTCAAAGTCTGGCTTCCTCTTCAGCTGGAGTTGCCACACAAAAAGTAATTTCAATGAATGATACAGAAACCAGAATCTAGCATCATAAGTTACCATTTTTCCCTATTCATGACACTTGCACCTCTCTAGGTCTCCCACAGTATAAGTTTCTTCAGGTCTTTCTCAACAGATAACTTTGTATTCCGTAGCCTTCCTGTTCTACAGGACCTTCCCAACCTGTATTTAACATGTCAAATTTGTTAATCCCTCAGTTAACTAGCAAGCCTTTTTAGGAGTACAGACTAGGTACTTCCATAAACTAACATTACAGAAATAATTTCTTTAAAGGAACATTCTGTAACTTCTTAGTGACTATATTACTTTAAGGATTTCTAAGCATCTATGCTGATCAGTTAATTTTGTCTTTGATCACTGTTGTAGAGTAGTTCTCCAGATAGCGATATGGGGAAGTGGAGAGACTAAAACACAAATCGCAGGGTAACACCACAAAGACAACGCATAGCCAAGTGAGGGAAAATAAATAAATAAAATCATCTAACACCCAGGAAAGGGAGGCACTCCATTTTACTAAACAGCTTCCTTTACTTAAAAAGTGCATAGAACATGCAGATATTAATGCAACAGACAGATTTACAGTAAATCACATTTTTATACAAGTAGTAAGGGCTAAATTGTCAGTCACAGTCGAAATATGACAAGAGTAACTTTTCTCTCCTTCCCCCATGGCTCTGATCCCGCAAGACAGTTAAGCATATGCTTAACCTTGAGTTTTGCAAGACATGCTTAAGTGCTTTGCTGGAGTGTGGCCAAAATGCAGGAGCCAGATACAACTACAATTCCCATGTTTAGTTTCCTTTAGCCAAACCAAGAGGAACAGAGGTAAGGAGGTGGTGAACTGTGAGATATTTAGTTCCACCTTGCAGCAATACACCATAACTTGTATAGGTCAGCACTTACAAACACAGATAGGATGCTACTGTGACACAGCGATCACAGCAAGAGTTATCACCAAGAGTTATCACCAAGCAATGCAATTGTTGTTTATGAAGACACAACAAAAGCATGTTATCATTTACCGATGTAGACATCGAGCAGAGATTTTAAACAACACATCTGGCACATGAATTTAAATATCCAACATGGTGTCTACAGTAATCCTCCCACAGCTTCTCTGACTTCACACAAGCCCTCTGGCAGTTGTTTGCATTAAGCCCCAGGGGGTCACTTGGCTTGTGTGATTTCAGGTAAGATACTGTCACCTCTGATTCACAGGCCACTCCACACAATTCCTACTACTTAGCAACAGAGTACCGGTTATCACCTGCTGAGCAAGACTAGCCTTCAGAGAGGCAGAAACACCAAACTGCTCTTTGCAGGAAGGTGAAATGAGTTTCCCTCAGTCTTAGAGCTTCCCACAATTCACATTAGGTGGAAGTCAGTTATACTGTGTGCCCTGTGAATTGATTCTCTGTTCTTGTGAAAACCAAATATTTGGCTGGCACGTCAGTTTTGTTGGGACATAAATTCACACTAGAGTGACAGCGAAAAGATTAGTATGACCCTGGCACAAAGATGATGCAAAAAGTCAAGTAGTGATCACACTTACTATACAATAGTAAATACAGTGTGCAAGGTGGTAATTTTGATTGTGAAGTGTTTATAAACATGCTAGAAAAGTGGGTGAAGAAAAACATAACTCGTGCAATTTGAGCTTTTAGCATGAACTAGTGATTTTGTCAGGAGTTCCCTTTCTAAATCTCCCTCAGTGAGCAGAAAAGGAGGTCTTCCAGTTCTTATCCTGCCAAGATAATGACCCGCAAAACTGTCAGGCCAGTACTTCCAGTTATGCTCTAGAGAACAATAACCTCAATTTCTAGCTGTGGTTCCCATTTTTCAGTTTTTAGAAATAGCTAGTTCATAGAAATGAATTCACTTGTTTCCTCTTACCCTAGTGAATGCCACCAAAGATCACAACATGCCAGACAGATGCAGAGAACCTATCTACCAAGAAACCATTGCTGTGTATCATGCAAATTAATTAGTGATTGAAGTTCATGCTTTAGTAGATGCCTCTGGTTAAGTTAAAAGAACAGTATAGCACTTACAAACTACTCAGATTAATCTAACTTGTTTACCTATTTGTCCAGTCTCACCCAAGCAGCAGACAAGTTTCTCAGAGTAAAGTTCAAAAATACAATTTCTCCAACAGAAAAATCTGAGTTAAAAGGTTACTTTTTTCTCCCGTGCTTATTACCACATGTTCATTATCACACCCTGAGCTTCCTAGGTCAGATCATTTCACTGATGCAGTCAGCAGCCCAACCACACTCTCACCAGCACACTGAGTGGGCAGTACAGCAAAAGATGTAAGTGCCCAGGAGCAGCATTGCTGCTGAACTGTACAGGGGATTACCCATTAGTAGTTTGGGCCTTCCTAAATTAGTGTCTTGAGTAATTCAGTCAGCCTCAGGTGACAAAATGGGTAGAATACAACCCAACTAACTTGGGTAGCTAATTACATCTAAATTTTAGGTGCCTCTTGAACCAGTCCTTCTAAAATAAGTTCCATATATAGCCAGTGGGAAAGCTAGGTGCCTTTGAGAGCCTCCTGAGGGACAGCCTAAATTAGCTGGGCAGGATATCCCTCTGGAGTTGCTTTTCTAGGCATTTATCTCTCCCTATTGAACATGGAGGGAATTTAAGCACTTAATTTAAGAGAACTAGTTCACTATGTGCTCAAAACATAGGTACTAATTAGCTGCCTATGCCTGACTGGAACCCCCCCAATTTAGATTCCAAATAATTTATCTTCAAGACTAGCATTATGTTATGCCCTACTAACATTAAAAAAAGAAACAAACCAGCATGCATTGTGCACTGCAAACAGATCAAGATCAGGAATGCAGTAAGGCAGTGTATAAAATGGGATGTCGGGACCATACCTTACTGACAGCCTCAGTACGCTCCAGCACTCCCACAGCATAAGGCCAGTACTCTAGGAAGAGAAAGCACTTTTAGCCATGAGCAGGGAAGGTTGTGCAGCTGAACATTATCAACTGTAATTGTGACACTAGGTAAAAAGTTGGCCCTCAGTTATTCCCCTGAGCACCAGGTGTGCTCCAGCTCCCTCTGCCTTAAGGCCATACTAAGCTGCTCTATGGAAACTTCATAACAGAGCTCTGTCAACTGCTGCCCCCCCCCTCCTTTTTTTTTTTTTTTTTTTTTTTATTTTAAATCAGGCTACTCCCTAGGTATTTCATAACTCTCTTACTACAACATAAGATGTAGCCTGAGAGCAAAGCAAAACCAAAGCCATAGCAGTTGCTGTATACATACATAATCTCACATTGTCTCTGGCACAGTAAAACACACCACCACCGATACCAGCATCGCAAGAGGCACCTGCATTAAAACTATAAGCCAAAGGCCCTGAAGATGAACAGAAAATAAGTTTTTACAGGACAGCAGAGCTGCCACCATGGTAGCAACTGGGCACTTGCTGTGCCCCAGGCAGGCTCCCCAGGGCAGCGCCAGGCCTGAGGAGAGGCCCTGGGGCCAAGGCTTCAGGAAGGTGTTTTACCAGGCAGGGCACTCCTCAGGGAGCAAAGGTTGAAAATAAGGCCTGGGAGAATTTAGGGGTGACTGCAGGGCAGAGGAAGAGGTGCTGGGTGGGTGGCTGAGGGAAGCTGAGACCAGGCTGGATATTAGCTAGAGGGAAGAAATCCTTCTCATGGCCACTGCTCCCTTTCAGGGGGCCAGCGCTACACCTCTTCCACAGCAATGTCTTCCCTCCTGCCCCAGCACACCCAGGCCCACCTAGGGTTTGATATTTTTGACCCCAAACCAGCACCATTCATTGGGTGCCCACTTACTTTTCAGGCCTGAGGATCTGCTACGAGCTGCCACTGCCTCTTCTTCCTGGTCCTCCTCTCACAACAGCTCTAGGGGCAGCATAGAGACCAGTAGCCAAACCAGAGCGCTGGGGAGAGGAAAACTCATCAGCAAAGGCAGATGCAAGTAATAAACTACATCAGCTGAATAAATGCAGACAGCTGGGGATAGGGCAGGTGATAGGGCATAGAAAATGGAGACCAGGTGATTCCCCTCAGTGCCCTGGGCTACAGGACTGCCCAGCCTGAGCTGAGGGGAAATATGGCAGATACGGCCTCCAGCGCAGCAGCTGCCACCACCTGACGTGGCCTCTGTGCCTTGTCTCAGATCTCTGTTAAATAATCCTTGCTTTGAGTATATTTTAGCAGTGGGGCTGATACCAGCCATCAGATGACACTTTTGACTCTCCCAGTATCTCTCCCAAAGCACCGAAGAAAACCCCATAGATACGTTTTTTGGAACAAAAAAGTCTAATAGCAGTACTGGTGTGAGAAAAAGCACCTTTTTCTGTGGTGCTGTCCAACAGCACAAGTCAGTTGCAGAAAACTCGTTTGAATTTGGGAGTATTTAATATTATGGATGAGTCTCTTCAGATGTATTAGTAATAGGGAGTATCACCCTCCACAGATTTTAGATATCCTTCAGTTAAGGGAGTGTGTGGGTTTTTTCTTTCATTAAAGTAGATTTTATAAAGAAAAATTAAGTTCTTAGAGACATTATGAGAATTTACAGCACCCACTGGCTAAATTATTACTCAGAAATCAACAGTTTCACAGGCTGAGTCTATACAGCTTGGCATGTGTACAAATATTGCACGCATAAATACTGTGCAGTGGTGCAGCGTCAGCCGCCTGGCTCCTGCTCCCAGCGTTGCTTCCTCCAGCGCTGCGTGGTGTTGGGCGGCTTTCTTAATTTCGCTTTGCTTCTCTCGTCTGCAAAGTAGAGATAATACTTCTCAGTTCTGCGGTGGTGCCAGGCTTGATTCATGAATGTTTTAAAGCATTCTGTGATATTCACCCTGAAAGGTGCTTGAGAACCATAAATTATTACTTTAATATAGATAATAGTTTTCATCTCATGAATGCTTTATAGCACTACTCCAAATTCATGCCTGATATAACTCTAATAACTTGAGCAGAGTTAAACTAGGGATAAATTTGGTACAATATATGAGGCAGCAAAATGAAATTCAAAGTGTGAGACCGAGGGCTTACCAAGTGGCATTGCATACACAGTAATGTCAGAAACCTACCCCACTGCCCGCTTACCTACAGCAAATATATCAGCTCATGGCACTCTTTAACCTGTTAAGGTTTGGTTCATCATGACATGCCTGCTTCACGAGAAAAACATATTTTTCTAATGTGTTCTATTGCTATACATAGGTAGTTTGTATTTATTGAGAATTTGTAGACTTGATCATGTATTTGCTATCTGTTTTGACCCAGATATTTCAGTTGAAAGTAGATTATTTTTCACAGGAGCAGTCTTTTTAATAAGGCACTCCTACAGCTTCCAGTCCTTAGTCATGGGAGCGTAGGACACAGGACTGGGAGGGATCCTCTGGGCCGCAGTCCACTTCTCAAAAGTAGTCACATCATAAACAGCCATGTAGAAAGCTTGTCAAAAGCCATTTTAAATAGTTAGGCTTTTTGTCCCCCTACCCTAAAAAAAAATACTGTTCATACACTTCACTGCTGCAATAGTTAGAAAGATTCTTTTAATTCCCAGACCAGATCTATTCATGGCTGGTTTGGATCTCTTTGTTGTTGTGCCAGACTTTCTCTATAGCTGAAATAACTTTCCTCCTCCAATGTCATCTAACCACTCTCCCTTTATGTATACATGAAGAACAATTATATTCCGACTCAATCTTCATTTTGTTACCGTAAGCAAGTTTTAGTGTCCCTGTAAAATGTGTTCTTTATTCCTCTGATCATTTGGGTGGCCCATTTCTGACGAATTTAGTGTATATGTTCACAAAGTAAGAGAGTCAGAGAAGATGAACCTATTTGTTTTCTAATTAAACAAAAATGCTGCAAATGCAGCAGAAAGAAGACATAATTTAGTCAAAATTAAATCTTGGTGTTTGCTGGCAAAATTGATGAAGTGGGTATTACCACCAATCTTCTTTCAGTTTGATGGTAGAATTTTATCAAGGGACTTTGAAAAATACACTGCTGGTATCAAACTAACGAAGGCCTGTTGCTGAGCAGGTCTTCCTTATATAAACAACATAAAAAAGAAATTTCTAGGTATGTGATAACCAGCTTTGAAAAGAAAAAATATTTGCCAGACACCTGCTACTTCATACTTCACTTGAACCCTGGAGAAATTCAGATCTTTGTTGATTCTAGTCTCCTTCCCCTCCACAATTCTGATTCTCAGCATTACTGCTGCTCTTCCCGGAGTTCATCCTCTTACCCCACAACAGGTTTGGGCAATAAATTGCCTTGCCAGTTGGTCTTCAGATTTTCTATTCTTCACTGTCTCCAGTGAGTGATCTTGGCCATCTTGGTTCTCATAATCCTTCTTCATTCCCTCCTTCTCCCATTCTTTCCTATTAAAGAAAATTTCCATGGAATGTAATGGGAAACCTGATAAGCCTCCAAATCTTATGTGATAATGTGCCCTATTGATACGCTTTTATAGATACAGAAACAGAATATTTCCTATGAAGTTTTTACATTTACAGTGATTTCTATAGAACCTCTTCTTTCTTCCCTCCTGTCCCACTCCAAATGGTGTAGGACTTTTCTTTATGCTGTTAGTATATCACAGAATAGATCATTGAAGATCCAGCTGATCCAGAGGCTTTGACAATCTTTCTGCTGGATCACCCAAATATGCAACTTGTTGCAAAAGTGCAGCAGCTGCTACTGATGCTAGTTCCTAGAATGGGATGTGTAAAAAGAAAAATGTATTCAAGCAATTTTTGCTAATATCTGGATTTGATCATAAAGAAACTTTTAAAATATTAAAAGTAATTTGGACAAGAATTAACTAGGCATCAGCCTTCATTTTTTCACTAACAGAAATGAGTAAGGACTGTCACCTAATCATAAACAGAAAAATAAGGTCCTCTTAAGTCTTAAATATCAGTATTAGGTAAAAGTATACACCTGGAGATAATGTGGTTACTCTAGAGCCACCTTTAATGGAAATCAAAGCTGTGCAGCTGGTATAAATGCAACTTCCAATCAAGTGTTGAGATTTACCAAATTAAGCGAGTAACGTCTGTGCGTTGAATGAGGCAGCAACCTGGGCAATCAATTCCGAGAGTTAAAAAATCACACGATTAAGTCACCTGCAAGGTGCATCTGCAGTCTGGGTCTAGCACTTGCAGAATTAGAGTTTGGGACAATATCATTGCCAGATTTCTAAATTAAGTGCCCGCATTTGCACATTCTGCTACACACAGTTGGGCAGGCAATCACTCATCTGTCTTCCATGTTACTCATGTAAATTGGTATTTCAGTGCAAAACTGTAAAGTCCTGGGGAAATGGATAAGTGCACATATTATACAGTCAGTCAGCATTAGGTACCAGCTTAAATGTTTGACCCATCAAAATAATGGACTTTTTATTTCAATAGCTCCAGCACTTTCTTGCAACTTAGTCATACAAAAATCAAGTACTGAACAACAGTGAATCTAAGCTGTTTTGCTGTAATAACATTAGAGGCAATCCTGCTACTGAAGTAGCTAAATGCCAGTAATTAACAAATATCAAATGAGGATGAGTAAATACCTTTTTTTTGCCAGTTTTATTCCATGTTAGCATCCTAAATTTAACAAATATATCTGAGAGGAAATTTTGAAAATTCAACAATGGAAAAAGAGTGAGAACACAACAGAGAGAAGGAGAGCAGAGAGGATAAAAGTAAAGCTGAAAAAGCTCCAGATGACAGTAACAGACAGAAGGAAAACATGTTTTCACATTATTAAAGATAAAGTAAATGCAGGCCACACCATCAGACATCCGTCCAGCTCAGCTTAGGTCTTGATCCTCCAAGCAAAGATAGATTGCAGAGAGGAGACTTTTATTTATGAGTCTGTTTTGTCTTTTTAAGACAAATTTCATATACATGAAATAGCCTGTAATATAGAGATTTCTTTTAGGTAGCAGAAAACCAATGCATTCATGCAATTACACTAAAAAGGGAAAAATTCTCATAAATAAAAACTGTATTATGAGTCTCCACACAGTCAAAACTCGTGCAGGAAGTTCATACATTCACCAGGCTCCATCCACTGTCATTCGTATGTCTTTGTATTGCAGAGAAGTGTTTTCTGTCTCAGCAGGTTATTGTTTAATGGGCTAATAATGCACATCTGCTAGATGAAATGGTACTGCGCAAGTTCTGTGGGGAGGCGTGTTACTGGTGAAAAAAACGAGCGCTTCCAAACACTAAAAAAGCCCTGCTTAGTCTCCTGGTGATAGATAAGGCCAACTTCACCCATTGATTTTAAGGGAGATACATCAGGCCTTGTATACTTTAGCCCTCTAAGCAATAGTATGCAATAATCGCTATGGAAAAATCACCTTGCTGCTTTATTTTTGTGCAATTTATAAAACTGGAATATAATTTTGCCCCATCTAAAAAAACTAAAGTTTTTTATTTTAACTCCAGAGCTATTTGTACATCTTCTAATTGTAATCTCTTACTCTCACAATCAAAAATAAAGCACATGATATTGTGAGAATATGTTTTATTTCTTTAAAGTCTGCATCCCAACAACATCTGTGACCCTGGGTTGTTTTGTTGCTAGCTGGTGAATGAGCAACAAGAAAGCAGACCCCTTCTGAGCCCATCCATTGATGACTTTCTCTGTGAAACTAAACCAGAAGCTGTTGCAAGGCCTGTAACATCAAATACTGCAGGTAAACAAAATTCTTTACAATCTCTCACTAGAGAGAAATAATTTTAGTTTTATCTTAATTATGGTACATTTTTGTCAAGTGATTTCTTGATTTGTTACTATTAGCATGAAATTACAAGCTGGTGTTAAATTATATTTGCCTGATCTATTAGTAGAAAAATCTTCGTTCATTACATTTGAGGGCAAATCTGATGTGGTCCAAATCAGATGTATTCTAGCAGATCTCTGGGGTTGAATTAAAGGGAACTTGTTTAAGCTCAACATGAAGTACATATCAGTTTGACCAATTCTCAAACTTTGTTTTTGCAAAATTTTAACCTATGGGTAAGCCACATTTAGTCTGGTTTTAACCAAACCCATTCCTTACTCTAGAAAGATTTTCATTAATAAAAACTTGGACAGAATGTCAGAGAAAAGGGAAGAGATATCAAACCAGTTTATCCAAGCTGAGTTTGGACACTTTATTCGTGAAAGGATCTAACACGTTTCTTAGCTCCTTTGTGTTGCAGTGAGATAGTAGAGCAGATAGTAAAAAGTAAGAGTGAATCCTGAGAGCCATTTGAATTATATTGAATTATATCTGAATTATATTGTCCTTTGGAAATGTTTTTAGAAATTGGCCGCCTCCTATTCAGTATTTGTGCAAAGGTAGTCAAAGCGATTGAGCAGATCAACTGAGATACAATAAAATCAGCATAGCACTACTATGTTCTATTGCTATGTCATAAAATGACTTCGCTTGTTAGAACCCATTTAATTAAAATCTATATACATGCAAATTATTAAAATGACTAACTGACAGCTGGGTGATTATCTTCACATCTAATTAATATGTGTCTAAAGCAATATTCAAGTTCTAATAACAAAAACTGGAACACTGAATTAAATAACAACGGTAAATAATATTTTTTCCTTTTATATATAGCTAAAGATATTACGGAGATTAATAGAAATATTTCAGGTTGTTTAAGAGTGGTGTTTGTTGAAAAAAAGTAAGTATCTGTAGATCCTATATCTGCCTTGAATATCTGTCAGATTTGGGGGGGTTAATTAGATTTATTTAATAACGAAATAAAAAACTCTATGAAGATTGATGAAATTCAGTGATTTACCAAGAACACAGATAAAGCACTGCAAGAGATAATACAAACTGATCTGTCAAAAACACCTGCCCTATAAAACGATGATAAAGAGAGAGTTTTTCTCTCTTTTATGTGTTAAAGAATTTTAAATGTTACTCTTTAAGCATCTTTTAAATGAAGAACTCAGACTGAACATGCCTTTTATACTGATATAGTCCTTAATAGAAATAGCAGTAGAATTTATAATTGTATTTGATATTTATCCCCCAAAAGACAAACAGCAACAACAGTAGAAACCATTACTAAACATACCATTATTCCTTTATGACCCAAGAAGTCCACCCAAGAAGCTGTCTACTCTTCAGCTTTTTCTGTAATGGCATGTGGCAAAACAGTAGTGCCCTAAGCAGCTGTTACCAGTACTTGATAAATCATAAGATTAAACCAAATCTCATCTAAAAGCTCAGTTGTACAGGGAACCCTCACAACATAAGAAAATCTGTGGAGTAAGGCCACAGCCTTAAGACCTAAGATATCTTTAAGATTTTCAGAGGAAAAGCCTTTTATGCAAATCAAGCTTTTTTAAACTGCATCCAGTTAAGCACCTGAAATCCCTAGTCATATTTGAATATGCTGGTCATCATCGTTAGCCAGGAAATATACATCTACTCTAGTCAAATTCAAATACGTTAGTAATTTTTTTCCAATTAAAACAAATTTTTTGAAGTGAGGTATTTGAATTAAAACAACATTGAATTCTAACATTTTGTCTCTAAGTATTATCAACAGGTCTGGATCTCTTGGATCTTAGTGAACCTGTCTTACAAACCCAAAACAAAGCAAAGAAATCAGAGAATCCATCAAGAAGTGAAGGCTTAAAAGCTTCAACCCACAGAAAGAAGACAGACAATTCTGACCTTATCAGTGTGGATACTGAGCAGAAAGTCCAGACTGTCAGAGTTTCAGACAAGTCTTCACTAGATTTAGGTAAGAGTGTAGCTATTATATCAGTGCTACATAGCCTTGCTTAGCCCAAGTTTCTCCTTGCTACTATCACAAAATAATGAGCAACACCAGGATTTTTGTTGCACTGCATTTTAGCAGGGAGCGTAACCTTCGTTCCACATTATAAACTACTTCAAAAACTAAACTTGAAACACTGTAAACACATTTTGCCTTTGCCATTATACCTATTAAGTTGCCACTAAATGTGCAAATAAAGTCTTAAAAGGATTCTTTCAAAAAAAATTTAGTCAGGGAAAGTAAAATCATAGAAAAATCTATAGAGGTATCATGAGACTTTGGTAAAGGACACAAATCAGAGGCAGTCAATACTGGATGTCCTTTTCAGAACTGCAGATGTCACAGAAATACACATTATATTTGTAAATACTGCTTTATCTATGCATAAAAGAGAAAAAAAAATCCATTCTTGACAAAAGAGCTATATTTATACAGATTGAACAAAAATTCCAAACATAACTCAATATCCTGCCAAGCATGATCTATAGATGGCCTTTGGAAAAGGTGAATTTAATTTAGTTCCATCCAAACTAAATTACTTGCACTGCAACTGAGAAATTTGCAAGGTAAATGTAATTTATACCAAGGTAGCAAATTTTCCATTCATCAGCACAGAAATTCTTTTAGAGAACTTTATCTTCAAACAGGAGCTGAATATCTCATTTTTGCAAAGCAAGTCCAACATATGACTGAATAATATCAGTTGCCTACACAGTCATTTTTAAATGGTAGTCAGTAAAAGCAGTTTTATTTTTACAATTTGACTATCAAATAGTTAGTATAATTTTATCAACAGATCTAAATTACATACAAATCACTGATTTCAAGTCAAGAGTTCCACTGACATTCTGACCATGAATGCTAATAGATTTAGAAAAATATTGTGAATTCCCAAATATTTTCACAGAATATCAGCTAGAAAGGTCCACAACGTTTCTGTATATTGGACCTTAACTAAAATATAGTTTTTGGTGCCACCATTTTCTCTATAACTTGCATTTAACAGAGGAGATAAAATTTTCTGCAGTAGTTTCTTTAAAAGATTCTTATTTTCTTTTCTTATTTTTCAGCTGATATTCAGACACAGCTAGAGAAATGGGATGATGTCAATTTTCGTGGGGACAGGAGTAGTAAGGTCCACCCTTCTACAGAGCGAACATCATCATCATCTAGAGCTCCATCAAAAGAGCTTTTATGGTACAACTTTTTGCTTTCCTTACAAAAATATTTCCAGTCCAGCTTTCTTAATTCACAGAAATTCTTGCTTGATGACAAGTCATATTATTAAATCTGTTATGATTACATTAAATATGTTCAAGCAGACATTTTGGACAAAGTATCATAAGGAAGTACACTATAAAATGACATTTTGCCAGCGATGTTGTGAAAAGTAGCAGGTGCAATTACTAAATAAATGGTGGTGAGAATTCTACAGAGGCATGCAGTGATCCAAAACCAACTACAAACATGTGAGTAAAATGAGTAAAAAAGGGTACTTGGCAGTGATTTGACAGTCACTAGATATCCAGTGTATTTTGGTTTTGCTGCTGAGAGGGCAGAATTTCTGTGTATAACTAGAAGAGGCAAGATAAAATATCCAAGCCAAGTACTACCTCTTTCATGCAGTTCAACTAAAATTGCAGGGGATGTAAATGAGGGAGGAATTGGACTTTGCCTTTGGGAACGGTTCACGCAGATTAGTTCTGCTGCCTTCTTGAAATGTAAGCAACACTCATTCACTACATTACGCGTGACCATAATTAGCATTTTCATACACTAGAAGCGGTTTTCTGGCCAAATGATGCTTATCCTGTATCTTAACCTGCCCTTTATCTGGGTGTTTCATTAACTTAGAGTTTTACACAAGTTTTGCTCAGTTAATTTGATTTCGGTCTATGGGGTTTCATTTTCTAGGAAGAAAGAATGTTAGGATATTGTGGCACAAAAATGCACATATGCCAAGGTGAAGTCTTCTAATGTGGTGGTTGATTCTTAGAGACTGACTGCAGGTATAGCCTTGTGTCATTGCCTAACCTCATTTTGACTGGCTATGAAATAAAAGCATAGTGGTAGAGGCAGTCTTCATTCCATTATACTAGTCTCATGCCAATGTATACCCAGGGCTCTACTGGTGATTCAGGCCTGACTCTGTTCTGTTATACTAACTGTCATCTGCATGCGACTGAAAAGCATGAGAGTGAACACTGAGAAGGGGCCAGGCACTTTAGACAACTGCAAGTTCAACAGTTCAGTTAAAAGAAATAACCTAATTAATCAGTCTGTGCTTATGAGCCTGAAATACATAAGGCAGCATGTCTTAGTGTGCAGTGATGAATATGTAAATGCGTTATTTCTAGGTCCACAGAAAACAGATCACAGTCTGAGCTGACTAATGTCAAGAGTGCCTTGGACTCTGATTCAACGTCAGAATTAGAACTTGCACCTGCAACACAGGTAAGAGGATTTGGTAGATTTAGTAACAATAAAAAGGTGAGTAGGAATTGTCCCACTGGCTAACCGTTCACATTCTGGAAGAACTATTTAAGGGATATTTTCAGGATCATCAGTTAAAAGATTCATACAGCTGATCTTCACACAGCTTCTAAATTAATACGTTATGAAAATAACAACTATGTCAACATCTCAAACATTCAGATTTTAATACTGCAGTGAACTGTGACCTTCCTGTACAGAGAGAAAGACTACAAACTACAATTTACAGCATCATCATGGTTCTCTTCCTCCAGTTATGAAATTCAAACTTCTAATGGTTCCTCCTCCCTGTAATATATCTATTCTCAAGGTCTCTTGGTAAACCAGGAATTCCCAGAATTGGGAAATGGCTAAGGAATACGGGAAGGAGTCATTAGACCAACATTCATTAGCAGTTTATCTCCACAAGTGAGAGAGCAGTGTGGTCAAAGGACTTTTTCCTGCTGGAAAAGGAACTCTATAGGGAGGGCTCTGGGCTGCATGTTTGTAGATTTGCCCAATTCCACTGTCATATTGTATATTGGATAGGACCTTGTGGAAATCATTACTTAGAGTTGTATGGTTTTAGGTATGTATGAATGCATATATCTGTACAAACATACATTTATATATGCATTTACATAGATCAGGTTGCTTATATACCTTCTTTCCTGCTTATTTTTTAACTGAAAGATTTCAAGTTCAGCCAGTGCCACTGGTCGGCGGAGAGAGAGTTGTTTGATGGATTAACTTTTAGTTGAAAATAATTTTCTCCTCTTCCCCAGCTATTTTTAGGGCTGGACTTCAAAACCTTTCTGTCAGATGGAAAATCTGGAAACTAATGGAAAATAATAGCCTCATTTGAAAATGGAAAAATGAGACATCAAAATTCCAAATGTCTTTCCTGAGATTATGCACTAGTTTTTGCAGAAAATAGAAATAGAACCCAGTTATTAGCATCCATTCCTGTGTTTTTGTTAGGAAAAAAGTCTCCCTTAATTCCCTGCCATCTTTACATTACAAATGCAATTTTTTTTTTTCCCCTTTGGAAAGCCTAACACTAGTTGTAATGCATGATATCTTTCCTTTTTGTGCAATAGATTTATACATCTTAATAATAGAAAAGATCTATTGCATAATATCGTGCACTTGAGATGGACAGTGTGTTTTCACATGCTTTGTCCAGCTTATCTTTGAGTAACTCTAACCCCTTTTGAGGAGGCTGTTCCTCAGGCTAATAGATCTAAATGCCAGGAAGTTTGTGCTCAACTGAGATGTGTGTAAATCAAGTAGACAGTCGCAGAATTTAAGTGCTGTGGATTTCTGTAAAAGCAGTTACAAATTTAGGATACAACTTTTCTATTTTATGTGGTCTATTTCCTGTTTATCTTCCACTAGAATAACTGCAGAAGCAAAAATCCATGTTTTTAATTCAGTGTAAGTTCAGTCAGTTGAGGCTCCATACTATTTTGTATGGTATTTCAAAATTAAAAAAAAATGTGAAGTTGAACCAGCCAACTTAAAAGAGAAGCAGAGTATAAAATTCTTATCTGTTGTTCTGGCATATATCATTTTTTGTTTTGTTTTATCATAAGCCGCTTTTTTTCAAACTTGTGATCCATTCAAGTCATGAGATGTTGTTGAACTGGTAATTAGTAGTGCAGAGAAATGACCTGAAGTGAGATTGCATTCTTATTCTAGGTAGTTTACTTAGAAATTTAGTATTTTCATTCACTGCCTGCTTCATCCTGCTTATACTTGGACTGTCAAAGTTGTCAGTTCCCAACAAACAGGCTCATCTGTCTTGACTGAGTTCTTAATCTGCTTGTAAAAGAAATCACGTTAGAGCTTTTATTAAAGCATATGTTTTCCATACTTTGTCCTCTGTAGATCTTGTCTATCTCATTTAAGGGTAACCTTTGCATATGCAACAGATTCTGCCATACCCTAAAGATTTCATCTTGTCAAACTTGCTGCAGTTTTCCATCAGCAATTTCTCAGACAATCACCTTCATCACTCATCTTTGACATGTTAGATTTAGTTCCTCAAAGTGAAATACTAAGTAACTAGGTCATATTTTCATTAAAATTATGCAATCTTCTTAACAAAATCCTGTGTTTACCAGCACTTATGCCAATACAAAATCACAAAGGCAAGCTTTGAATTAATAAGGAAGAAATGTGTTTGAAGACTGGAATGGGCAATAGCATGGTGGCTGTCACTGGATGTGGCTGTCTTACTTCTCGGTATTCTACTCACATCATACATTACCTATTATTAACTCTTAAACTGCACTGGCCCAAAGTATCTTTGTTCTTTCTTTTATCTGCCGTCCTGGGAAGTTCCTTGTTACGCTTTCATTAGTACTGAGATATCCTACAGTGTTTGGGTTTTTTTGAAGGTTTATTTTTTCTCTTATAATTACAAACTGCAGAGGGAGATAATATGTTCAATTGTATATGCATAAAGTCTGCTCATGTTTTAACTCTCTAATTGCCTCCCTGTGCATTTTAGATATTTTATTGCTCACTCAGAATGCATACACAAAAACCCTGACATGCTAAAAAACTGTACCTAATTCTAATATGTCAGCATTCTTGGACAAAGATATAGCGCAAAGCCTGTAAATCTTAGAAATCTGCAGTTTGGGGCAACAATATTTAGCAAAATTTACTCCCCACTTCTCCCAAATAGCTACAGTAAAACTAATGGCCCTAGCTCTCCTTGGATGTGCCAGTTACTCTAATGAAATGAAGAGTTACAAGGGACAGATTTAGCTCCTTATTTGAGGACCTGCTCAAAAGTTAAGACTGTAATTTAAGTCTCTCACCAACAATTAAGGTCCAACAGCACATAAGCAGACTACAAGCGCAGGGAAGTGTGTGCAAATGTATTGGAATGGAAGATTTTTGTCCCTGAAGACAGCAGCCAGTGATCAGCTGCAGCACCTCCGTTGTAGAGCGGTGAGCATATCAAACCAGTGTACGCAGAGTGCCCATGCCTCAGACACACCCATTCCACCCTGGCCAATACCTGACCTTGGGCTCCCCTGAAGGGAGGCAGCTGCAGAGTCCCACCCCATCACCAGCTGGAGATGTGAAGTTCTCCAGTGCTGGCATTCCATTCCCAGCCCCTCTCTTCCTGCGCTAGCGAAAGGCAACATATTTGTTGATGTGGGGTCTTTCATTTCTGGGTATCGCATCTCAGGATGTGACTCTGCATTTTCTATATGGAAATGCAGCTTATGTGGGCTTTGTTAATTCTTTTTTCCCTCTGGTTGAGAGCAGGTGTGCATTTAATGGAGGAGAAGGTATGTTTCTGTGGGGATTATGCAGGGACAATGTGTATACTCTGACATGTGGCAGAGGAGGGGACTTCTGTGCTTCTTGTCCTCTTCCCCTTCGCCTCTCTACTGCCCCAACAAGCTCGCTCTCCCCTTCTGCAGTGCTACTCAGTCTGAACATTGTGATTTACAGTGTTGTCCTTGACCTAAAGAAACTGCAGCCACTGGAAACACAAGATTAAAAAGCAGAAGTAATCAAACAGTTTGCAAGAGCCAACTCGTAAATAATGAAAAGGCTAGGAACATAATTAATGTCTATCAACAGAGTTTTGTGTCAAGAAAACCAAATTTAATTCTTTGATCTGGTTACAGGTTGGGTTGATAAATGTTGCTGTGTGATATTCTGCAAGATGTTTGAATTAACATAGCATATTCTGATTTTAAAATTAGCACCATACAATATGAACAAAGCAGCTGTCACACAGATTAAAACTGGCTAACTTAAGTTCTCAAGACCAGTAAGTAGTTATTTACTAGGAATTGTAATCACATGGGGGTTCTTCTGTGATTCCAAAGAGAAACCACGATCTTCAATATTATTGATCTGAAAATAAATATGCAAGCCATTCCTGATAAAATTTGCATATGATGCAACAGTAGAATGAAAAAAATGTAAATAAAAGAGTTATAAAAATGAGCTGGTGACCAAGACATCTGTATAAACACATATTTCAATACGATTGCTTGAAAAATCATACATTTCGGAACAAGAATGCAGGCTCTACTTACAACACTATGCTGGAAGGCAATTTGAAAAGAATCTATGGCTCAGAGTGTACAAGGATGTCAATGTGAGTGCCCCCTGTGCACCATTGTGGCGAGAAGAGTGTGTAGAAGCAGACATAATTAGTGGGAGATAGGAGATCACCTGATTTCTGTATAGAGAAACAGCAAGATAGGTGCTGGAATATAGGGTTCACTTTGGTGTCTATATGGCTATAAAAAAATAAAGCTATAAAAATATAAAGAGGTAGAGTAAAAGAGACACAAAAAAGATTGAAATCTGAATAAAATGCCTCATAATGAGATAATTTAAGATCTCAATCTCTTTATATCATTTAAAAGACAATTAAAACCTGATTAAAGTCATCAGTATCTTTCCACAGAGAAAAAAAGGGGTACTAAAAAGTGCTTTAAACTACTGGAAAAAGAATAAGTGATAGTTGGAAACTGAAATCAAAATTAATAAGAGAAACAAGGAGGGCAATTAAACAAATTTGCAAACAAAGTGATAAGATTAAGGTCTCTTGATAACTTTAAATTAAATCCAAGCACCTCCCTCAAAGACATATATTCCATACAACCTCAATTTATTCTCTGTGGAATGTCAGTTTCATCCTGCAGATGTTGAGTGACAAATACCGTCATGTGATATACACACAAACGGGCGATTTGAAACAGTTATCTCTTCTGCCCTAAATTCTATGAATCAGTAAAATAACTGTTTTGTGTATAGGATTGGGTTTTGGTGCATTTTCAATGACAACCTGAAATCTCTTCCTGGCCTCACCAAAGAAAAAAAATATTTTCCAAACAATATGGAGCAGAGGTCGTAGGTGTGAAAACAGAAACAACAGATCCTCAGTGTAGACCTTCCCTCATGCTCTGTGCTTCCTGACATTGCAGCAAAGCCCAGAAGCCAACACAGAAGAATGCACACAACGCCCCGCCACGTACCTCTCACAGAAATGGCGCTGTATCGTTCTTTTCTAACCGTATGTGTATCATAAACCCAATATACATTTCACTCATCAATCTCTACCCGAGAGACAAAAGACTCAGGAACAAAACAGAAACTTTAGGGCTAGATTGACAAATGAATGTCATCTTTCTAGGTAAAAAAACGATGTGTGTGCACACAGACACACGTGTTTGACCATGCATCGCACACTACTTATATGAACACCCAGGAATGTATTGGGTGTTTCATCCTATCATCCTAACACTTGGAGATACAGCCGTGAGCAAAATTAGTCTTTTAGCAATGTGGCTCATTGAAATTGAATATACCAAGTACAGTCATCAGAAATATAATCACATAAATTAATGCAATTGGGGCTGTGGTCAGGCAAATGGCTAATGAGTTTAACCTCTGACAAACATGAAGGAAAAGATTAGCAGTCAGAGCTCTCTTTAGCAAGATTAGGCCACTTTGTGCTTTTCTATGCCATCATTAAGTACTGTTTGGTTTTGTACTGTGCCTTTAGTGGGGAAAAAAAGTTTTAAAAAAAAAGAACAGGGAGAAACTTGTTATGGTGCTTCCAATGGGATCGACTGATAGGAAAGCACAGAAGAGAGAGCTGCTGATTGTAAAAAGGATTTGTCCTTCCACTGAAATCCATAGCAAACCTGGCTCTGTAATGGGATCCCAAAGCAGAATCTGAAAGAAAAACATAAAACATACATGGAAAATGAGATTCTTTCTTCCTGGAGCATAGCGAGTGGAATGCGTTGCCACAGTCATAATAGAGGAGTAGGAACAATTAAGGTAAAAGTCTTACACAACATAGTCAGCTCTTCCCTTTGTAGCCCAACCCTTGCATTGTCTTTTCTTGGATGTCTCTCTATCTTTCACGCATCTTGAGTGAAAAGAAAAGTCTGGAAAAGATAAATTACTCTGCTTCCCATGAGGAATGATCTCTGCTACTGTGAAGAAAATTCAGAGGAATTCATGCAGGGGCACAACTAGTTTTGCCCAAGAAAAAGGCCATTTGGGGCTCTAGGCAATTAAGGAAATAACTCAGAAATGTGGCAGAGAGTATATCATTCCTTTCTGATTTATTCTTCTATTTTTTAGGCACGATCAACTAAGGAGCAGCGTTGGGGAGGGCCTCTTCTCTCCAGAAATCACTCCTTGGAGGAGGAATTTGAAAGAGCAAAGGCAGCTGTTGAGGTATTACTTCACTTATTGTTTTCATTTTCAGCTGATGTTCTACGGATTTCTTATTCACCTTGCAGCACAAATACAGGAGAAAGTTGGAAATGGATTATTTACAGCAGAGCAAATATACATTTCCTGGAGTTACTAATTTAAAATAGCAGTTTCTCTCTTAAAAAAAAAATAACCTTAGCTATAAATGAAGATTAGACAGAGCCAACTTTTCAAGCTCCATTTTGTATTGCTATAGCAAGTGGGTCAAGAAAAATTCTCCATAAATGTAAGTACTTCAAAACTGAAAGCGTAAGAGTGAAGCATATTTTTCCCCAGAAACTGAATGTGCGCAATCAGTTATTTAAGCTCAGCCATAAACCAATTCTCCACAGTGAAACTGGAATTCAGAATCATTGATAAACAGAATGATTACCTGCTGTAATGGGTAACTGCACGTATAGCAGTAACCATGCACCAATGCATTTTTATAATAGTGGCAGAATGTTAAACACAGGAGTGCTCTTGTTTCCTGGTAAATCAATTTAGTCTGAAAAGGTGCAGGTATTTGGATAGTTCTCCTATTGCACTTCTCTTTTTTTCACCAAATACTACTTTTCCAATGTGAAAAATGCCTCTTGAGTGTTGTCCTATACCACTAGTCCCAATTGAAATCCTGATCCTGTCTAGAGACAAGGTGCATACAGTTCTTTTAACAGAATCCAATAAAAATTAGATACAAGCATCGATCTTGAGCCTCATACCTTCTCAGGGGTTCAGTTGGTAACCCCCCAAAATCCCATTGCCATAAAGAGCCAAGACAGCTGCATCCCACTGAGGACAGCCGTTCAGGCTGAATTATGTAACAGCCACTGAAATGAGTTTTTAGGGTGGAAAGGATGAGGCTGTGAAACTGATTGTTTTTAGCATGAACTGCAGTCTCATTAGTCTCCAAACATCTAGAACACTTTAGGAATATTTGGGTTTAGATTTAAATTTTACTGTGTGTATTTTAGTATTCCTCTAACTCAAGTTTTATACCATTGTAATTCCAGTGTCAGCAGTTGAACTATTCTAGATTAATATTGGTTGGTTACAAACAAAACTAGGCCTAAATCGTATGCTGGCTTCTAGCCAGAAACAGAATTTCCTATTTAAGAAACGAATTTGATTTGTAGGGCTTTTTCATGATATGCTAAGGTAAGACTGCACGGTTTCTTCCATGATTTCTTAGGATCTTATTGCACACAAAAAAATTCTTGTATCAGTGTACAAGGCTAAAATAGACACAATCAGTAAGTTAGCTGTTTTATAAACTATACACTGAATGCATTTTTCTTGTATTTTCTGAGTGCGTTGTTCTCTCCTGATCAAACAGATTCAAACAACTGCTGGTGACGCACAATAGGTTTTTTGATGTCACACATCATACACATTTGCTCCAGGCAGGAAAGGAGAAACTTGCTTTCAAATTGCCACTGCTTAAAATGCTCAGATGTTCCTAATTGCACTGCAGACTGATCCTTAAGGTGGGACATGTTGTGCTGTAATCTGTGATTGCGACATAGGGAATTGGGTGATGAACATCACTGCGTTATAGTTAGTGGTTAAGCAAAGTCTGTCAGCACTCTTGCAATTACCAGAAACCATGTGTGATGGGGAGTTCCCAGACATTCAGCAGAAAGAAAAATGAGTTGAGGCCAACAACAGATTACAAGACATTGAATTACTTTACAAAGTAAAGTAAGGAGAACATATTGTAAAAAAAAAATTGCNTGTTTTGGATTTAGTATGAGAATAATGTTGATAACACACTGATGTTTTAGTTGTTGCTAAGTAGTGCTTACACTAAATTAAGGACTTTTCAGCTTCTCATGCTGTACCAACTAAGAACACTGGAGATGCACAACAAGCTGGGAGGGGGCACAGCCAGGACAGCCGACCCAAACTGGCCAAAGGGATATTCCACACCATATGACATCATGCTCAGTACATAAATTTGGGGAAAGCTGGCTGGGGGTCTACTGCTCGGGCAGAGGCTGGGCATCAGTTGGCAGGTGGTGAGCAATTGCAT